>JABXWE010030611.1:0-13508 GCA_014611495.1 Limonius californicus
CATTTGCTCATCTAATGAAGTTTTGTTCGTCTGCTTTGTTCTCTACGTTGCACTCCAATGTAAAGGAATCTATACATGCTTTTGTGCTTGGTTTATTTCAAGAGATATATAGGTAACAAAATATCAATACTTTCGTCAATTAATAGAATGTTATTGCGTAGCTAAATATACCACCACTTTATTTTTAATATTTTAAATAAAACGACATCAACTGATGAAAATGTATTATTTACGTTTACATATTTAATAACGTGTTATTGTGGGAATAGTTGTAATACTTTCAGAATCTGATATGAATATTGTATAACATCATTACTGCAATTGAATAGAGTACACACATCTTCGTTCATATGACCCCTAAGTTACGTTATCAGTGTGTATAATAGCTTCATATACTGCAATTATTTATCGAACAATCTACTATTGACCCAAATTCTATACTATTAACTTCCGAGTTGGTTTCTTGAAAGCTGTTGCATATGATCAAATTATTGCGGTAGGGATTCCTTGTGTCTGCACATATATTGTAATCTAAACTATTGGGTACGTATTTATTACATATTTTAAATTTACCCGTCATATACTGATTTTGCAATAATAGTAAGAGCATGTCCCCGTTGTCATTACAGATGTTTTCGGTGAATCTTTGCTTTACTCCTGGGATGATGTGATTACCAATCCTTCTTCTTAATTTAGTTTTTTAATGATGGATTTTCTTTGGTTACCAGTCATGTTGTTCATATTGTAAAAATTTCCTACTTATTTGATAAGTTATTTTCGCTTTTTCTGACATTTTCTATTATGTTGTGTTACTTTGTAGTCTGAGGATGAGGCGCAGTTGCCTCGAAAACGTTAACGAATACGAAATACTTCATTAATTAATATATTGCATTTTGTGGGATCTGACTTTGTTTTGTTCACTACGTTATCTACTTATCCTATTATGAGACCATTGGACATCAACCAGTTTATCAGAGTATATAAAACCGTTACACTACCAAATTTTGACATATGCCGTAGAACCAAGGGCAGATATGATAAAAACAAGACGAATACTGGAACCAGCCGAAATGAAAACACTGCGCAAAATCACAGGAAAAACCCCCCGTGACCATGTACGTCAAGAATGTGATATACAAGATATAGACAGCTGGGCCACCAGAAGAATGGAACAACCACATATCCAGAATGCGAGACAACAGAATAGTCAGTCCAGAGACTCGTTACCAAATTGGAAGAAAGAACCAGGGCGACCCCGTAAAAGATGGAAAAATTCGCTGGAATAAACAGGCCACTGGCCTATCAAAAACGTGAAGAAGAAGAGGATATACTGATTTTAAATTATAAATAGTCATGAAGTTAAACAAAATTTAAAGCTGAACCAGATATAACAACCCAATAAAATAATATTATTTTCGTACCAGCCAGGCACAATGAAGAAGATCGTCATTTCAGTTATATCATTGAGTTCGAATTTTACTCAAACGTAAATAAAATTTACGTAATTAATTAGCAGTTACGCATATTTATTAAGTGCATAACTGCCACCTACATAATCGTTTTACGAAATCGTGACTTCAATTACAAATTTAATTTAAAATTAAGATGCTTATGATGTAGCGTTATTTTCATCGATAACAGAATATTCACTATGAGGTGAGTCTACGATTTATTACGTTTTAAAGATTTGGGGAAAGGTTGTTACAATCACACACACCGGCATGTAGCTAAATGACATTGTTTCTTCGGAAAATTTATTATGAATTATAATATACAATATATGATACTCTGGCTTAAATGAGTTATAAATTGCATCACCAACATGTTAGGAAATTTTAAACGCTTCCCAGACTAATGTAAAGTATAACTATTATTTTATGGCCAAATCTTTGAGCCGTCTTATCATTTCCTCTCAGCGTGAAGCTTGTAATGCGGTAACAAAGGAACAAGCGGTTGTTACTAGTCTACAGGTCTGTACTTGGTGTGCGTATTTTAAAATGGGAACTTAACGATATTTTAATATTTTGCTTGTATAGAAACGTTTGAATATTAACAACGAAATCAAGTATTTCCCTTTCTATTTGCTTTTCGGATGAGTCAGATAATTAAGCTTACTGACTTGGCATTGTGTACTTTCCCAAATTAAAGGGTTGATGCAGTTTTAGTTTCGAATTTGTAGCGTGTAGTAGTTGTATACAGATATTAATTTTATTTGTGTTTCGCATTATTATGGATCTTTGGAGACCTTTTGACTGCGATGTTGATAGTGATAGCGACGAAGAAATTGATGTTGTAAGTTTAGATTCCAGTAATTGCAGTAATGATACTGAACAGATAGAAGAAAATTTGTAAATGATATAAAAATGTGTAAACTTTTGTAAATATTTTAAGGTTTACCTGAATACGTTGGTTGGTTCTACCTGAGTGTCCCCTATCAGTTACAGATAATCCCTAAGTCAAAGGCTTAAAGATTCGGCCTTAAAATAATGGTTTTACTTTACAAATACCTAATCTTTAAGTGAATGCTATTTCCCTTCCGTCTAATTTAAAAATACACTTATTTGGATCTCTAAGCTAAAATGCCATTAAATGAAAAGCCTTACTATAATGGTCTTAGCTTTATATTAAATCCTCTGTACTAATCTTATAATAGTACGGTAAATGGGAAGTTCTGAAAATAATTAGGGGAAAGTTCACTTGAAAGCAACCTCTACCAATTTACAACTAAGTTTTGAAATGACAGGCATGCTGTGATATTTAATTTAGGTAAGAAAACTTTAAAGTAAACATTCAAATGCCTCGTTTAGGTTAGCTATTTTAAAGATAAAGGGAAAACCGAATTTACGACTGCATTCGCTTCGTAGAGCATTTTCCGTTTCTGTATGTATTCTACGCCATTATATCAGCTGTTTGGGTTGCTTACTTGTTCTACGGAATATGTTCGTATTCAGTATATTACATAAGTACATAAATTGATTTGACTTCAGTTAGGTTTGTCAATCGCTTAAACAAGTAGCCTAAGTGTTACCTTAGGGTTTAGTTCAAATGCATAAATGAAACTTAAAACTAAATAAACAAACCTATTGGTTCGCCAAACCTTCACAATAACTGGAACATCCGCAAAACTTACATCCTGCGGTGATGTAAAATTAAACTACCATCACACCTTCTGTTTGGTGCTGAACGTTGAAGAAATCTTTACGTAATGATCGCTAGTTTGCTTATATAGCAACGTTAAAGCTATATTCATACAATGTCTTTGTAAGAAGTCGGGTCGCTTCCGTTATTTAATTTAAAACTTTAAAGCTTTGGCTTTCAAAGCGGGAAACTGTAATTATCCGAAATTTTTATTCAGGTGCGCCTTAAAAGGATGTTAAATACTGTATCAGTTAGTTTACTTTTATACGCCATAAAAAGGCGCTAACGCGTTGCCGGTATTATATCGTGGTTGCGGGGACACAAAGCGTAAAGCTGCCATTAGTATAAAATGCTTAGAGTCCCAACTGATCGACAGATATTTTAGGAGTACAGATAGGAATATTACGTCCAGTTTATAGTATGCTCTTACATTTATGACGGTTGCCGTATATAGTTTTCAAATTCAAATAAAATTTTAGGAAAGTATACAACGGTATTTTATTTATTATTTCGATATGTAGGGATTTAGATTTAAATATTGCTCTTTAAATAGTATACGCCAACGTTAAAACTGAAATTTCGTGTTTGTCCTCGTTACTTCGATTTTAAACTTCTGCAAGTTGAGATTAAATAATGTGTGTGGTTAGCTTGGGACGTTAGAAGGAAACTGCCTGAACCGGTGGGCTTCACCTCATGTTTTTTTTAAATCATAAATAGGATGTGTGGAGATGCAAGACATGCGCTTAGCAAAGAAAAATCAGTTATTGTCAAGCGTAATGGTTTTGTTTGTAACAGACCATCCTGCATACTTTATATTTTTGAGTTGCTTCGAGTGTTCACATTATTATTGAAACGGCCTGTTGCGGGCTAAACGAGCTTTTTCGTCGACCCGCAACAGGATAGGTGGAAAAAGGCCTACAGCTTAGCTCAGAGGAGTAGAGATGGTTCACGTAAATCACTTACGGGAGGAAATCTTCCTAGTTGTGTACTGAGTAGGTCAAAATTAGTGGGCGTCACCGTCGAAACACAGCTGATTGCAGGTTCTCGTGGAAGGCTGAGGAGCCAGCAGCTTACGGGAATCGAACTCACCTTTATTGTGCCTCCCTCCTACAGAGCTTGCAAAATTCGTACACACACAAATACAAAATATACAATAATAAAAGATGTAATAAATTTTATAACACATATAATTAACCTTTCGAGAATAAATGACGGTACAAAAAAAATGTGACAGCAAGTAATAATATTTTACTCAATTCAACAATCGATTAAAATGAACGTTCGATTAAGGGGGAGCTCGCTGCCCATGGATTACGGTATTTAAAATATTTCAACAAATCTACGTGGCCAGTGGCGTCTGAGTTTACAAGAATAATACTGTATATGATTTCTTTTTACAATTAACAGCAAACGAAAAGAAAATAATGACAAACGACGACTGAGAGTCGCCTCTTGTCGCATAAAAAAGGTTCAATCACTTAGAATTTTGCAAGTTAACGCGTACAAGGTTTTTCCACAACACAAAAAACTAATTCCTTTACCTAGATTTTCAGTGAATGTAGTAGAAAGAGACAGGCACAATCTGGGGTGTCCTCAGATTCGGGAAAAAAGATAGACGTCCTTCGAGAAAATTGCGAGACGAAATATTTGCTGCACAACCCTCGTAGTTCGTCGCAGCAACGGCACATGTACAGGAACAACAAATGGGATCGATAATAATCCGTCAAAGGTGATCGGCAAATTCGCAATGAATTGCCTTTCCAGGGATAAATACTACAGCGTATTTCTTTAAACCCGACACTTGTCGATGTTCTGTTCACCCCACGGTGAAACAGCGCTACGAAAATACATGCGATGGACACCCATCGAAAACACAAGCCGCCCCTGCAGTACTTTATTAATACATGGTCCCCGCAGGTGGAATTTGTAGACCGCAGTCTAGCCAACCTGGAAGGCTGACTGAAGAGCTAAACGCTACGTGAACATGCGTTGGTCAAAAATAGTACACCACCTTGAGAAATATGATGAAATAGTTCTGAAAAGATCTGACACGTAAATATGCAGAAAGCGTCCAGGGTCAGGTGCAGACAAAACATTAATCGGCAATTTCAGCTTACAAAGGGAACTTCAAGGATTTGCGAAATTGGCTCCTCATAACTCAGTCTTAAAAGGAAAATAACGAAAACTGTAATCGACATAAGAAGATGGCAATTAAAATAGAATTTTAATTCCTATGAAGTGGCAACTAAAGTATGACTCTAATCCAGACAGAGTGTAACAATTTAAATGAACATAACACCTCGACATTTGGTATTTTCTTCTTTTGATGTTTGTCCTTTATTTTATAGATCACGCCGTCTGTCTTTGATTATTACATGTGCATTTTTTGCGTAATACAAGCAAAAGAAACTTAATTTTAGTAAACATGCATACGATACTTGGATCATACTTTAACGCATTGTTGTCATAAATATTAACGTTATATATGCATACTTATTATATAGTGAGTTTGCGATGAAAGGAATAAATTCAATAAAATAAAGGAAATTGTTTTTGGTGAAAAATGCTCGGACACATCAATTTAGATTTGTTATTGGCAATTTTGACCCATATATTAAATCAATATACTTCCGGTTTTCCCGCAAGTTGCTATCTTATTTCAAATGAAACACGCTGTATATTTTAACGCATTTGGATCGGTAATCAATAAATGTTTTCAGCAAATTCAAATTTGACATATTTATCTGGAAAACAGGTATATTTATCAAAATGTAATTTAATAATCTTATCTTCTCAATATTACATTCTGTACATTCAATGTAATTTTCCTTAGTGATAGTTGCTATAGAAGCAAATGAATTTGTAAGATATACTGGGGATAACTTTTTTTTTAATTTATTTTAACCAGTTCAGCAATCTAGTGCTATGCATGGTTTAGTTAGCTTAGTTACATTTAAGACTATTGACATACCGGGATTACCATAGTGGTTTACCCGTTCACTATTTTTATTGCTATAATACTGTCACTGTCATCAGTTGAAAGAAGATCTTGGGTCAGTTTACGTTTTAAGCGCTGGTGTATATTCCTTGCTCCTAGGTTGTAGCATAGGCTAATAAATTTATTAGCCTATGGTTGTAGTGAGTAGCTCCCGCACAGTTGTTTATATTTTTGAAAAATGTTCTTGTCGTTTTTCTGATGAACTGCTCGATGGTTTGAAATGTTTAGTTCGGTGTGTAGTTGTTGATTTCTTACGTACCATGGTGAGTTCGTGGCTATTCGTAATATTTTATTTTGCAAGACCTGGATCTTCCTGAGGTGTGTCGATGAAGCTGAACCCCATATGCTGCATGCATACATTGCTACTGGTCGAATGATTGCTTTATAGATGATCATAGTACATTCTATTTGTAGTGAGCTTTTCCTATTTATTAATGGGTAAAGCAAAGCAAGTCTAGCATAGCTTGTGTTTAATTTACGATTTATATGAAATCCCAAAGTTAATTGCCGTCTAGATAAACTCCTAGGTATTTAATTGCACTATCCCGTGTGTTCCATAATATTTCTTCATTATTTATAACAATGTTAGCTGGGTCTGCAAGGCGGCGAAGAGTAAACACTTTAGTTTCACATTTTGTTGGGTTAAGAGATATGTGCCATTTGCCCATCCAGTTTGAGATTGTTGCTGTTTTATAATTCGTTTGAGGCTTCTAATAGGTCGTTGCTCTGGGTGAGTAAACCCGTGTCATTGGCGTACATAGCAATTGTTGTATTGCCTAATCGAGAGATATCGTGAACATAGATGTTGAATAACAGTGGTCCCAATATGGAGCCCTGTGGCACACTCGCATGGATAGGCTTGGTTGTTGAAAATGTGGAGTTGATTCTTACAGAAAAGGTGCGCTGAGTGAGGAATGAACGTATAATACTTATCAGGTAGTCAGGGATATCGATGTGTTGCAATTTGAATACTAGGCCTTCTGTCCAGACCTTGTCAAAGGCCTGGGCAATATCTAAGAATGCTGCAGTGATGTACGCCTTGTTTTCATATAAACTCTGTCTATAAATTCCACAATTCGCTGAAATTGATGTGTGGTAGTATGTTAAGATCTAAACCCAAATTGAAATGTAAGGATTGTGTTATCTAGTTCTAGTTTCTAAAGGAAATTCCTATTTATAATACTTTCCAACAACTTTGAAAATGAAGGGAGCAAACTGAGTGGCCTATAGCTTGATGGGGCGTGCTTGTTTTTGCCAGGTTTGTGGAATACTAATATTTGTGCGTGTTTCCAGGCAGCAGGAAAATACCCGAGTCGTAGACAGGCATTAAACACTGATGATAAGTAAGCATATCCTTTAGTTGAGAGGTTTTTAATTACAATATTTGGGATAAGATCATATCCTGGTGCTTTTCTTACCTTAAGGCTCATGGCTAGTTTTTTGATTTCCCATGGAGACGTTGGTTTAATTTCATCACGAAGGTTAAGCTCGTGTTATTGTAGATATTGTCTCACTTCGTCATCAAATACATTTCCGCTATTATGAGTTGATGAGAAAACAGTCTCAAGGTGATCCGCAAATGCGTTGCATGTGTCTTCATCGCTCGCTATAGTTATGTTTCCTTGTTTTATTGGTCCAATTACTTGTGGTTGTCGAAGAATTCTCTTAGTAGCTTGCCACATTGTGGGGTCGCCTGGTACTAGGTAACTAGTAATTGCAGTTTTTTAAAAATTAAATACATTGCTACCATTCTATCAATAATAAAGGTGTATCTTACAGAATGAGAAGGAATAGAATCACTCATGATGATTGGTTTCGGAGATCGAATTCGAACTCAAGGACAAGTTTGCAATTTATTCACTAAAACTCGCTCTGACCGGCTGCCAATTGTTCAAACTATTGTGAGTTTAATAGAAAAAAAAGTTCAGAGAGTTTGGCCATGTTAGGGATTTACCTAGAGGTAAACCAGCTCAAATAGCTCAAGACGGATGAAGCAATGTTCACTCTAATTGGCACCATCAATAGGGAAAACTGCGATATATAATTGAGCGATAGAAAACCCGCACTGGATGCAGGAGGTTCGCACTCCGCCAGAAAATTAATGGATGGGCGGGAATCATTAGAAACAGATTTCTAGGGCCATATTTTTTTAAGGAATACTAAAGATTGAACGCTGTTACAGTCCAATCGAGCTTTTTCGACGATTCGTAACTAGTTTGATGGAAAAGGGCCTACAGCTTAGCTCAGAGGAGTAGGGGGAGTTCCTAAAAATCGCTTATAGTAGAAAATCTTTGGTTGTGTACAGGGCGAGTCAAAATAAGTGGGCGCCACCTTCCAAATCCAGCTGATTGTGTAGGTCCTCGTGGAAGGCCGAGAAGCCGATAGCTTACGGGAATGGAACCTACCTTTAATTGTGCCTTGACCTGTATATTTAAAGCTTGCAAAATCCTTACACAACAAGTAAAAAGACACAATAAGACACAATAAGACACAGCAAACTTTAAAACACATATAATGATATGAATATTGGTTGAAATATGACAAGTTTAACACCAAACATTCGAATTACAGAATCTTAATTCTTGAACGCTCATAGAACAAAACTCGCCGCCGTTGACACACACAATATTTATGTTAAAATGACTCTGTGTGGTCAAAGGCGTAAAGTTTACAGGAAAATACAATGTATAACACAAAATTTCTCTCGTACTTTACACTTCGAACAAATACAGTCCGCAACTGAAGCTCGCTTCCTGTTTCCAGATACTAAAAGATTCAATATTGAATTTTGCAAGTTGCACGCAGAGTTTCGCTTCACAAAAACACAAAACTGGAAGTTTTTACCTTGAATTTCGAATGCAGGCACAATTTTGGCGATTTCCCGTTGCAGGGTCGAAACGAATCCCAGAGAAGGGAGGCAAAACGTTCTTCGGAGCAGCGTTGGGACGAGGTATTACATCCCTGTAGAGGGCCAAATTGCTTTCAACGATGTCAGTTGAGGTGTGGACAGAAGAGAAATCCTCGAGAACGACGGGACGAACCAAATTCCAGCAAAACGCTTGTACGATGAACGCCAGCGAAGACAGGAACCTTCGATGGTTTGGGAGAAATGGCTGCAGAACCACGGGCATCGGGCTTCGAAGATGATCCGCCGAAAGGCGATTGGTCAACTCACCAAAGAGTTGCCTTTTACTGGGGTTGAATCAAGTTATTCCTTTTTAATCCGGCAGTAGCCGACGGCCTGTTAAATACCCCTTGGTACAACAGCGAAACGGAAAACACATAACAGATACCCCTTTCAAAAAACCCCGAGAGCCGCCCCTGCAGCACTTAACGTAATTACGGCCCTCGTACGGGCGACCGGAGTCCACAAGGATCGGAAATGAACTAACTCAAAATGCAATGGGGACCTGCATTTCACCCCTCAAAATTGCACCACATTACGAAATATTGCGCAATGTTCTAGAAAGATTTTTGTTTTTAACACTCCGAGTTCCAGGAAGCGTTCGAGGTCTAGCGCGGAAAACAAGAGTCTGCAGTTTTAACACAAAGGAACTATTAACATATCTCGAACTTCGAAAGACAAAACAAAATGCCGAAAATAGTAACCCAAAATAAGAATTCAATTAAAATAACGATATTTATTCCTAACGAAGCGGCAAACAAATTATGGAATTAATTAAGTGTAGCGGCAAATTTGAAAATCACATAACAAGCATGAATGAAATAATTCTAAATATTCGATTATAAATTTATCTCCGAGATACATGTAATTGATTCGAATGATAAAATCTTCTCGAATACGTTGGTAGCGACGCGCACATCTTGAAGGAAATAATTCGAAATGTTAAATTATGTGTGTATCTCCGAGATGCGAATAATTCATTTGAATGAGAAAAGCTTCTAGAATACGTTCGTAGCGAAACGCGCATCTTGAATGAAATTATTAGAAATGTCGATTATGTACGCTTCTCCGAGACGCTAGTAATTCATTCGAATTTATAAAAACTTCTCGAATACGTTCGTTTAGTGGCGGGCGCATTTCGACTGAAGCAATTCAAAATATGCGCTTATGCAGCATCACCGAAATGCTAATAATTCATTCGAATAATAAAAACTTCTGGAACTATGAAACAATCAGAAATATTCGGTTATGTAGCTTCACCAAGATCGAATGATAAAAACTTCTCGAATAAGTTCGCAGCGACACGTGTAGGTTGAATGAAATAATTCGAAATGTCGATTATGTACGCATCTCTGAGATGCGTGTAACTCATTCGAATAATAAAAGCTCCTCGAATACGTTGGTAGCGACACGCGCATCTTGAATGACATAATTCGAAATGTTTGATTATGTAGCATCTCCGAGATGCTAATAACTTAGTTGAATGATACAAACTTTTCGAAATGTGTTCGTTTAGCGTCACGCGCGTTTCTTATGAAACAATTAGAAATTTTCGGTTATGCAGCGTCACGGAGATCCTAATAATTCATTCGAATGATAAAAACTTCTCGAATATGTTCGAGGGACGCGCGCAAAACGAATGAAATAATTCGAATAATAAAAATTTCTCGAAATTGGTCGTCATGATTACGCTTATAAAGATATAAACTATTAATCAATTATAATAAAATAGTTATGCTTAATATTTAATAACTTATAACATAACACGGAAAACCATAAAATGGCATTTACAATCAGGATAATCGTACAATGTGACGAAATTTAAATAAATAGAGAACAGAATCCAATCAAAAGCCGAAAAAACAATTCGAGACAAGAGCGGGAGTCCAGCGAGTCATTGTTTGAAAGGCAGGATGCGAGACATCTCTCGCATTGCCGAAATGGGCGCGCATTTTGGATTCGAATGATTAATTCGAATGAATATCTTGATTATTACAATCATTCAAATACTAATCATTCGATTATGCCCATCACTAACTAAAACCTACATAAAAATTGTTCGTTTAATGTTCAATACAAACAAGACTAACTAATTTTCCGTTTTCGTATTTCATGGATAATATGCTTATTATGGTGATTCCTCAGAAAGCTATTTCAATATTCTCAATTCCTATCTTGAATCGCTTGGTATTGTAGTTCTTTACAATATGAAGCTTGTAAAGAAGTTTTATGCTAAGTACATTGTATAATGTCTAAAGTTGAGGGTGAACATAATATTGAGAAGTATGCGTGAAGATATAAAAATGCTTCGAGAGCAATATACAAAGTATAAATGTTTAAAAACAAATATTGAATCTTTTACCTCACTCAGAAACGTGTTAGTTACTTATATGTAAATTTTTATTCTTGAATTTAATTAACCGATAATGTCAGTTGAAATCATTTAAAGATAAATAAAAGCGACAAATATTTCGATAAACACGATATCTGAGTTTGAAAATGTAATGCATATATTGCTGTTACTATTTTTTAAAGCAATTGTAGAACTACATTTCAACTAAAACAGGCAACAGATACATTTAAATTTGCACTAAATAAATAGCAACAACGTTTTTGTATGCGCTGATACATTTCTTTGGATATTAACTAAATACGTTTTCATAGTAACTGTAATTTTCTAATAGTTTGTTTGTTTTGATTGGGCGAGATCTAGGACGCGGATTTCCAAGCATCTTTATGCACGGAAGCTCTTGGCTTATTGTACACCCTAACTACGAATTTTGACTAGCTGGAGTAGTTCCATCTCCAACAGTGATTTTTATCCGACAGAAAAACCACTTTCAGATTTTTCCCCGCCAGGAAAATCTCACCGACCTCGGCCGGGTTCGAACCCTCATCCCTCGGATCTAAAGGCAAGTGCGCCAACCACTAGATCACCGAGGTCGGCTTCTAATAGTTACTATTATAATTTTAAATTGAAAAAGGTTTTAAACGCGTTATTTCTACTATGGCATATGCGAAATAGAAATACATGTTTGTAACAACTGAAATACTTTTATATTTGATTGACCTTATGGAAAACTAATAATTAAATTGTATTGTAATTTGATAAAATTCTGAATAATTGGTATGAATGAATGTATTCCTCACTGCATTAAAAAATGCATATATTTAATGCTGTTGTTCGCAGTGTATAAAATAAATATCAACTTTTATGCATTACCGTTAAGATTAAAACTAAAACCATGATTTAGTAAGAAATTTATTGTAATAAACGAACTTATAAAGAAGCAAACAATGGAACAATTATATGTCTGGTTAATAAAAAAAATAGTAAATTTATCAGAAGCCATATCTCAAGGCCATAATGCTGAATGAAATGTAAAATAATTAATTTGGCATTAAACACTTGAATAAAAATATTTATAAAGGAGCAGCTGCGATGCAAATAAAGTATCAGTCTTGATAATAGGTTTATGAATAGCTATTAACAGTATATACAATGCAAATTGCAGACAAATATCATTAACAAGCTACAAACACACACACCCGCACATACACACAATACAAAAGTAAGTATTATTGTACAAAAAATATATAATTGTAAATGTATTCCTAACTGTCTTCCTGTCTGTGCTGTAGCAGATAAAAGGAATTAAACTTCTTCTGGTGTGGTGTATCTACCAATAAAGAAAATTCCAAACATCTTGTGCTTCAAATAAAATAAGAAGGGATGGTCGGCAAGAAATCTAAATGTGTTACCGCCTATTATTCTATCGAAGGAAACTGAAAATATAAGAACTTCATTAATATAATCCCTTTAACAAGTATGAACAATTTTACTTAATTAAATTTTGCTTGAGATTAACCGTCCTTATTTCTCATGGATGTTAGGATAAGGGATAAACCGTGTACTATTAATCAAATTGTTTATCGAACAAAACTTACACTACTAAAGACTGCTCAGAATTAAAAGCGGAGCAATGGTTAGGGCAAATAAATACCATTGTATTTGTTCTTCATATCATCTCAAAAATTTTTTACAAATTAACACAGTAAATAGAGGAGTCAATTCACGTAAGAGTATTCAGCACTTTTAAAAATACCTCATTCTTATCCTTTGTGTAATAACGCAACTTTGAAAATATCATTATTTATAAAAGACATTTTTCCTACTGCGCTGCAGCTGTACGTTATAGAAGAAAAAAAACTATATCATTGCAACAAGTTTTAAAAAGTAGCATACAAGCAGCTGGAATAATTTCTTACATGGCAGGCGTTTAAGAAGACGATAATCGTGTTGACTTCATTTAGGAGGTGCTAAAGCGATAAGAAGAAGAATACAAAGACAAAGAAATATAATAGAACAGAAGGAGAAAACTACCTAGAAATACCAACACCAGACGTTACCAAAACCTGCCATAAATAACCATGCTTTAATTGATGGTGTAGAGAAAACAACAAAAT
>JABXWE010030612.1:0-15603 GCA_014611495.1 Limonius californicus
TGAAGGAGCGTTCGACCGAACGACCTCCGAATCCATTCATAACGCTGTCCTAGAGCGTGGGATCGAACCCACTATAGCAAGGTGGATCGACTTCATGCTCAAGCACAGAAACATAAAAGCCACCCTCAGAGGGGACTCCGTGGGAGTATCCGCCGGCTGCGGGTGCCCACAGGGAGGCGTTCTCTCGCCGCTCCTGTGGTCCCTCGTGGCTGATGGACTCCTCCGGCGGCTCAACGAGCAAGGGTTTTACACTCAGGGCTATGCGGATGACCTGGTCATCCTCATAGCCGGTAAATTTCTCGGCACAATAAGCGAGGCTACCCAAGGTGCCCTAAATATTGTGCAAGACTGGTGTAACAGGAACCAATTGTCGGTCAATCCATCAAAGACCGAGCTGGTCCTGTTTACACGAAAAAGGAAGATGACAGGGTACAGAAAACCCTCCATCTTCAACAAGTCACTTGACCTGACAGGTGAGGTCAAATATCTAGGCGTCGTCCTTGATGCCCGACTAACCTGGAATAACCATGTGAAAAGACAAGAACAAAGGGCCTGCGCTTCATACTGGACGTGCAGGCGCGCGTTAGGAAAAACCTGGGGGCTGAAGCCTAAAATCATATTCTGGTTTTATACGGCCGTAGTACGCCCGCTGTTAACATATGCTGCCCTTGTCTGGTGGCCACGATCAGAACTGACCACCACAAGGAAGACACTCGCCCGTGTGCAAAGACTAGCTTGTCTGGGCATCACGGGCGCAATGCGAACAACCCCGACAGCGGCCATGGAAGTGCTGCTGGGACTCGCTTCACCTTGTGATTGAGGCCGAGGCTCGAGCGGCAACGCATAGGCTGATGTGTACGGGGCAATGGAAACCAACTCAGGAAAATGTGGGACATGCCAGAGTTGCCTCCAAGTTGAAGGCGACCACTCCCGTTTCTTCAATGGGAAGTGATGGCATGACCCCCTACTTCTCCTTTAGTATACCCTACAAGGTTCACATCCCTCTCCGGGATGAATAGTTCTCGGACGATCGGCCCTTTCTTAAACCCGGCGGCCTAGTTTGGTACACAGACGGGTCACGGAATAGGAAAGGTGCCGGCGCCGGTGTATATGGGGACAAACCCAGGGTCAAATTCAAATTTGCCCTAGGAAAATATCCTACGGTCTTCCAGGCAGAAATCTTCGCGATTACTGCCTGTGCGAATGAAAACCTCAACAAACATCATAGAGGTAAATATATCTACATTTGCTCAGACAGTCAAGCGGCCATTAAGGCCCTAACATCTCCCAAGATAGGGTCTAGGCTTGTCGAAGAATGTCGAGCCACTCTCGTCAAACTCTCAGCTGAGAATTACGTGAAAATCCTATGGGTTCCGGGCCATAGTGGAATACGTGGCAATGAGGAAGCTGATACCCTAGCTGTGGCTGGGGCCTCTGAACCTTTACTAGGTCCAGAGCCAGCTTTTGGAATAGCTCCCAAACATGTGAGGCACGAGATCTGGAATCACGCAAACGCGCAATTTCAGCACTCTTGGACCTCCAGACTCACACCCAGACAGGCTAGAACCTTCATCAAGAACTCTACGCCTAAATCGGTAGACTATATTCTGAATCTAAGCAGAAGACAAATCAGGATAATAACGGGCCTCCTTACAGGCCACGGACACCTGAACAGTCATCTCCACACTATAGGGATTGTGCTAAACAACCAGTGTAGGAAATGTCAAGAGCAAGAGGAAACCTCTGAACATGTCCTCTGCAAATGCAAGGCATTAGCGGCCTTAAGACATAAACACCTTGGATCTCCCTTCCTTGAACCAAGAGACATTCAAGACACGCCCTTGAACAGGATTCTGTCCTTCGCTGAAGCGACGGACCTGTTCAGGGAGTGAGGTCTTTACCCCTAGGGAGCACAATGGGCCCTGCTGGCCTAAGTGCAGGAGCTTTCTCCGACTCAAGAGTCATCATCATCATCATCTAGCCTTCACAGTCCCCAAATTTTTGAATGGATGTGTAACGGGATATAAACCTATTAACAAAAGGATAATAGTAATTAAGATCAAATCACCACCGTGTAACCTGAATGTGATCCAAATCTACGCACCAACATCTCAATCAACGGATAATGAAATAGAAGAATTGTACGGTACTTTAGAACAGACGATGGAAGAAATATCTAAGAGTGAAATACTGATGATAATAGGCGACCTAAACGCAAAGGTGGGAGAAACGAAAGACGAACACCACTCCAGAAATATTGTGGGAAAGTTCGGTATTGGCATAAGGAAGTAGCAGGGCGATCGTCTATTGTAGTTCTGCCAGGAGAAAAATCTTACGATCCTAAACACTTGCTTTAAACAGCATATTAGAAGATTGTGCACCTGGCAATCGCCGGGGATCGCTTTAGAAACCAAATCGATTACATCATGATTAATGCAGGATGGGGAGCATCCATATTAAACACCAGAACATTTTCAGGGGCTGAGTGTGGCTTGGGCCATCAATTGTTAGTAGCAGACTACAAGATAAAACTGAAAACACTCAAAACATTACCCGTTAAAAGTAAACCATCAAATAGCACAATTGAACACCTACGAAATAACATCAAATCAAAACTAACAGAATTAGAGACACACATTAAACGAAGGGAAACATCCGATAAAAAATTGAACGTTTTACAACACTGTGTTGAAAATACATTATCTAAAATGGAGACTAGTCCGAAAAAACGTCACAAACATTGGATCACACAGGAAACATTAAATACAATAGAACTGCGCAGAAAAGTAAAGAATAAAGGTATATATACGGAAGAACAAAAACAGGAACACAGAAATTTAAACAGAGAAATACGAAGAAAATGAAGACGGGACAAGAACGTCTACATCAAAGGTATATGTTAAGAAATTGAGAAACATCAGAACTCAAATGAAGTACGTGATCTCCACGAAATAATAAAAAAAAATAATAGTAAATAATAATAATAAATAATAATAATAAAAAATAGATAGATGGAAAACATACTGTAAAGATCTTTATAATAACACTCAAGAAACAAACAAAGATATAAGAGATGACAACAACATTGAAGACTTACAAACTGAGCCGGAATTACTAAGGTCTGAAGTAGAAGATGCCATTAATAGCTTAAAGACAAACAAAAGCCGGGGACCGGACAATATCACTGTAGAAATGTTAAAAGCCTTTAGAGAAGAGGAAATAACAGTACTGCACGATTTATGCAACACGATTTTGAAAACCGGACAATGACCCAAGGAATGGATCCAATCAATTTTAATTCCGTTCCATAAGAAGGGCTCAACACAACAATATCAAAATTACAGAACAATATCCCTAATTCCCCATGCCAGCAAAATACTCCTCAAAATAATAGACAAACGGCTTCAAGGATACTTACGATATCAAATACCACCGGAACAGGCTGGATTCGTAAGTGGAAGAGAGGCAAGGGACCAAATTTTCAATATACGACAAATAATTGAAGAAGCTGGAGAATTTTATACCTATCCCCCTTTTCCTATGCTTCATCGACTACTTGAATGTGTTCGATAACATTGAATGGAAACAGCTTTAGATGGTCTTGAGTGAAATGGGGGTCCCCGAGCATTTAATTCTACTGATCCAAAATCTATACAAGAACTCAGAAGCAGTTGTAAGATTGGAAAATAACACCTCAAAGCCTTTTAAGATCCAAAAAGGCGTCCGGCAGAGATACATACTCTCCTCAAGGCTGTTCAATATATATGGCGAATACGCTATAAGGAAGAGTCTAGAGAATTTTGAAGGGGGAATCTCTGTCAGCGGATAAAAATTACCAATTTAAGATACGCAGATGACACCACACTATTAGCAGCAAGCGACCTAGAATTGGAAGAACTTGTGAAGAAAACAATGAATGAAAGGAGACCCTAGGACTGGAAATAAACATAGGGAAAACCAAACTAATGATAGTTGACAGGGGCATCTTAGCGCAACTAGAAATTCGCATGCCTAACATACAACGAGTGGAGGAGTTGGTATTCTTAGGATCACTCATAAGCTCTAAAGGCGGTTGCGAAAAAGAAATAAGAAGACGAATATTTATAGCACGTAACGCCATGACAAATTTTTGAAAATGTGTGGAAAGACAAGCAAATAACTAGGCACACGAAAATGAAGCTAGTGCGCTCACTAATACATCTCGTCTTTCTCTATGGAACTGAGCGCCTCGGATAGAAATAGAATAGACGCTTCTGAGATGTGGTGTTGGAAGCGCATGCTCCAAATACCCTGGACGGCTAGAAGGACGAATGTCTCAATACTTAATGAACTTTAGATGACGGAAAGGCTATCCAAAGAATACGTATTCTATCTTACTTCGGCCATGTTTCCAGAACAAATGATATTGGATTAGAAAATTAATCGTCCAAGGCAAGGTTGAAGGAAAAAGAGCCAGGGGTCGATCACCTTTGAGATGGATTGACCAAGTAAAACAGCTTACAAAAAACTCAATCAAAGAAGCCATTGAAAAAGCGCAAGGCCGAAACGTTTGGAGAGACATCAAAAGAGAATGATCATGAGATCACGAATTTTCAGTGATGAAGGAAACAACTCAGAAGAGGGTGTTGGAGAGCCTTTATGAAACCATTGCATGGACGCTTGTTTAGTCGGTGGGTCCCAATGGTATACCCAGGTCTCAACCTCAGTTACAATTTTAAAGAAGACGTCCTCATCTTGGGATAAAGCCGCCAAGTTATACTGGAAAATTTGTAGCCTACACAATTTTTGTGCAGGAGTAAACAGGCTGGGAATCCACCGTGCTGAGAACTTGCTCATTCCCAAATCTTCATGAAGGATTTTAACAACAGGTGTTTCTGAAATACCTGCTTCTCTTGCAATAAGTGAAACGATCACTCGGCGATCAGTCAACACCAAATCTTCAACTTTCTTTATGTGTCTCCTGTGTTCATGCTTCAAGAGTTTATGGTCAATTGTGTTTGTGCTTCAAGAGGTCTTCCGCACTTTGGGTTATCCTGAATGAACTCCCTGCCCCATGTGAATTGCTTACACCAAAATTGAACTTGAAAATAGGACGGGCTATTTTCCCTATACACGGTCCCCATTCTGAAATGTTATATGTTAAATATTCTTTGGATTATTGCCTTCTTTCGATAGACATTTTCTGACGCTTCTGTGTTCAAGTTTTAAGTCGCTCATTTTTGCACCTCTAACTCTATAGAGAAATGACAAATCTTAAGCGAGTATTGGCTATGAATATAACCTCATCCGCGTATAGAAGGCTGCTCAATTTAACTACTTCTAGATTTCCGTACCCTGTTACTGTATCCATTCGGTTATAGTTTTCCTCAAGAGTGGCAAAATGCCATCCGAAAAGAAACCGTTCAAATAATCGGATGAAAAACAATATGAAATAATTTTTTATCATAAACAAGGCGTTTCCAGTCGTAACATAGCTATGAAAGTGCAGTGCAATCAATCCACAGTAATTAGAGTGATTAAAAATACACTGACGGGAGAAATTGAAGATAAACCCCGCAGTGGCTATCCAAAAAACATCATTGACAGACGACAGTGCATTGCGAAGGACGAGCCTGGCAGACAGAAGTCTTAATTCGATAGATTTAACCAAAATAACTCTAATAACAAAAGCAACTGGTGTAAGTGCATGCACTTCTATTGTAAGACGGAATCTTCTTAAATCTGGACTTAGGGATCGCAAAGTCCGGAAGAAACCCCTCCTGTCAGAAAAATAAAGGCTTTTTGTTAGAGATGGGCAAAGAGTCATCGCTATTGGGCCGTAGAACAATGGCAGTAGGTATTATTTAGTGATGAATCTACCTTTAACATTAACAGTCATGCTTCAAACATATATGTTAGAAGATTTCCTGGAGAAGAATTTTCACGACAGTGTGTTCTGCCAACAATTAAACATCCAATCTCTGTCATGATATGGGGCTGCATGTCTGCCAAAGGTGTTGGTAGACCGCATGTTGTATTTGGCATGATGAATGGAACCAAATACATTCAGATACTACAGGAGAAAGTGCTACTTAGTGAAAAAGAGTTAATTCCTGACAAAACCTTTATCTCTCCAGATGATAACGCTCCTTGCCACAGAGTAAAGGTTGTTCAATCTTGGACGTCCACTAACACAGTTAGGCGGAAAAAATTAAAAATAAAACAGAAGAAATATAAACAACAAATTTATGAAAAATTGATTATTAGGTTGCTTGTTGGCATGTCAACATTTCGAAAAAAACTAGTTACGAAATAGAGACCCTCGCGATATCTGTTAAAAGTCATAAGAACTGCAACCTGCACGTGTATTATACACATACAGGTTGTAATTCTTATGACTTCTCACAGATGGATGTATAGTTAGCTCGTGGCAATAAGGAGTTTTCTCGAATAATCTCGTCTCATTTCACGACGCATCCACAACGAGAATATTCCAGAAGGTATTTACCTCGTACATATACAAAGAGCGCGCGCATTTCAGTTAGAGTCAGTGCAGTTAAGTTACATTTATACAAGAGTCACAAGTGTGTGCAATTTTTACGACAATAAAGTTTGTTGTTTCCTGCCATCTATTTTATTACAAATTAAGAAGGTTTTTTGGTAAGAATTCTAAGTATTGGCGTTTATTTGGGTATCTACGTCTACATGTGTTATCCCGCGTCTACACCAACATTTAGTAAAAGTTATATTTTATTTTTTGCAGTAAATTTAAAACGAAAGAAAAGTACCAGCACCAGCAGCAGCAGCAATGAAGGCAATGAAGTACAACCACCCTCTGTTTCAGACACTGCGACTGCGAGGTCTTCTATGATTCAAACCACGGTGCGAGAGAGTAAAAGTAAAACTTAAGACGACGCTACCACTCCTTCCGTTTTGAGCTGGATACGGCCTTGGATCAACGTTTGGGCTATTATTATCACTAGTATTGTGTTTAAGTACCTGTATTATATTTGCAATGATGAAATGAAAAATATTTGAAGAAATGGGTTTAAACTGCAATTTTCTTATTTATGCAACTGATGCAGAACTTTTTCACACCACTGTAGCATACCGCGATTAGAATTATGTGCTCCGTTATTGTTATCAAAGTTAGTAAAATCAGTATGTAAAATATTAAATTTAAGTTTCTAAAAATAGTATTTCCGGACAGATTCCACCATAGTTTTAGCTTTGCTATCATCATACGAGGGGAGCTTTTTATGTTATCTGCCTAGCTATGAAAACAAAATGCTATCATGATAATTTTATTATGTCCAGTCTCTGTGACATTTTAGAGTGTATCCTCCAAGTGTGATGGAATTCGCTAAGATTTGTCATTTTGGTATAGAGTTAGAGGTGCAAAATGAGTGATTTAAAACTTGAACACAGAAGCGTCATAAAATTTCTATCGAAAGAGAATGGTGGTTGTGTATGGGGAAAATAGTCCGTCCTATTTTCAGTTAAATTTTGGTGTGGAATTCAAGTGGAGCAGGGAGTCCATTCAGGATGACCCAAAGTGCGGAAGACCTCTTGAAGCATGAACACAGGAGACACATAAAGAAAGTTGAAGATTTGGTGTTGAGTGATCGCGGAGTGATAGTTTCAGTTATTGCAAGAGAAGCAGGTATTTCAGAAACATCTGTTTTTATAATCCTTTATGAAGATTTGGGAATGCGCAAGTTGTCAGCACGGTGGATTCCCAGGCTACTCGCTCCTGAACAAAAATTGTGTAGGCGACAAATATGCGAGGATAATTTGGCGGCATTATCCCAAGATGAGGACTTCTTTAAAATTGTAACTGGGGATGAGAGATGGGTACACCATTGGGACCCACCGACGCAACAAGAGTCCATGCAATGGCTTCCACCAACCAAGAAGGCGAAGACGAAATTCTCAGCAGGAAAAGTAGTGGCCACCTTTTTCTGGGATACTGAAGGGATTTTATGGGTTGAGTATATGCCAAAAGGGTATACGATAACAAGGAATGTCTACAAAGAAACAATAATCAATTTGAAAGCAGCTGTAGGCGAGAAAAGACCTCACAATTTTGCCCAGAAAACTGTGGTTCTGCACGACAACTGCAGGCTGCATGAAGCACGAATCTCTAAAGAAGCAATTGGTGAATGCGGCTTTGAATTAGCAACAGAAAGAATAGTGAAAATTATGCAAAAATACGAGTTTAATTTAGAAATTAAAACGTTGGAGAAAGGGGATCGTCCCCCCCCCATAAATTAGTAGGTTAATTAGTTTAAACCCCTATTTAGACTACAATAATGTTTTAAGAGTTGCGAGCGTTTAAGACACGCTTCTATTGGAAATCATAAAAAATATCCTATGATTTTACTAAAGGGCCATCATGTAACCAAAATGTTGATGGTATACGAACATGAGCGAATATTACTTGCAGGGGTTCAGGAAACCTTATCAGCATTACGCTAAAATTTTGGGATGTTGCCATGAAATTGCCTTAAAACGTGTTTATAATTTAGAAAAGAAATTGTGGAAATTTTGGTTGTGGTTTTATTAATTGTTTAAGTATAAGCGGCAAGAAAATAATGGAAATAAATCGCCTTCAATGCGATAAGGTTTTGAAAGCACCTTCATCTCGTCTCGTTGAAGATTCATGTGGACATAAAAATTGTCGAATGTGTTTGCTTGACGATTAATCGGACTGCAGAATGCGTCTTCAGCAAAGTGCTACAGGGGGTTTCCCAAAAAGGAGGAACAGGACATTATAAAATACGAAAATAATCATGCAGCTGTAATAACCTGTAATAAATCTGTTACACACCACATTACAGATCAACAAGAAGTAAGAAACAAACCAGATCATATTAGCACGCAGTCTCAATAAAATTGTGCTAAGCCAGAAATTAATTTAGAAATATAACGTTCTGATGAAAAGGGTCTTCATACCATAAAATTTAGTAAACCACAAACCATTGAGCAAAAACGATCCTACTAATGCATAACTCAAATCACATATTGGCTCTCAGAGAAAATCCGGCTCGAAGGACCAAAATACTGTGAATTTCGAGCCAAAAAAATTATTACTTCTCGAAGGACTATTAATGTTGTAAACTAGGGACGTCGGTGGAGCAGTGCAAATATGCGCTGCCACTCGAGGTCACCGTGAAATGTGGTTCAATCGGCCGCGGGGTCAAACCCCGGTTGGAGCGACCGTATTTCACTTAGTTAAGTGTAGGGTGCATGTTGAATGAATGGTTAGTGTGTAAGGGACGCCCGCACCACCTGAAGTAATGCGAAAGCGGTTCCGAGGGGGGGGTAGTATGAATGAATGGGAAAAAATGTTGAAAACTAATGAAACGCAACCAAATATACAACAAAAAACATTTAATTGATTAAACCATATTTTGATATGTACGATTACTTTACTAGCTTACTGCTAATTGTTTAAAAAAAAGCGATTATACACGTATTTAAAAGTAAAATTTTAAATATTTTAATCATGATTTTTGTTCACTTTTCGAAATATTTATTATTGTTACATACCTTATGTAAATAAAGGTTTGTAAATTTAATTTTATGTAATTCTACGTTGATTAAGACATTGCGACTTGTTTTTCATCGTTAAAAGTTTCTAATTTAACATTCCTTCAAATACCTTGAACATTAATTTAAAAACTTGCGTTGTCTTGTCAAAGAAGAAATATTGTATTGGTCGACTTTAGAGAGAATGTGATCGATCCTTGTCGTTTCACGTCAGCCTTTTAAATAACGGGTACTAACTTTTTTTGCATTTAATTTTGTCCTAATCGTCTACTGATAATTATTTAAAAAACTTTTGGAGGTGCCGGGCATCGATCCCGGTACCTCTCGCATGCTAAGCGAGCGCTCTACCATCTGAGCTACACCCCCTGATAATAACAATAATTTGTTACTATTAAATGGAACCAATTAGTGACCTACTTTCTTCATTTTTGTAGGTAATATTTAAATGTTGTTAAATGTTTACGCACCAACAGTTATGTCACCTTGCTATACCCGTGTATGGCAGGTTGCCTACTGCAGTGTTACTAATCGTCATTTCTTCGAAGTTTTAACGTAGTAATAATTTTATTGTAGGGATAAAACAGTATGCGAAATTAAGTCCAGCGATAATATTTTATTTAGATGCAAAATTGTTTTATTAATAACTGTTACCCCGAGTTTCGAATTAAGAAAATACTGGTAAACGTCATAAGTGTCTGGTGTATTAATACAAAAAATGTTTTATTTACTAGACCTGTGCAGGTAAATTGAAATACAGAGCGAGTCTGCTAAGACGAAACAGCTTGATATCTCGCTAATTTCGAACAGCTCCGTTTAGTTCAAACATTATTTTTTGAGCCATTTGTAATAGGCACTGCCCCATACGTAAAGGGAGTATCAAAAATACATTTTGGCTAATCTAATGCGGCATTTGTTCTCTGTAACACTAAATCATTTAAATTAAAAAAAAATATTTTTAAGCGGTTTCTCAAAATTATTTAAACTCTTCAGAATAGCCAAAAATTAATTTTGATAGTGCCTATGTATAGGGGTACTGCTTATTACAATCTGCCTAAAAATAATTTTTCTAATAATATACCAAATGAACCAGATATCAAGCTGATTCATTTTAACAGACTCACGCTATATGTATATACAGGGTGTATCATTAATATTGCGAAAAAATTCAGGGTGAGATTCCTTGCATAAAAATAAGAATAAAAGTTCATATAAACATGTTTCCTAAAACGCCTCGTTTCCGAGATACAGGGTGTTGAATATTATGCAATTGAAAATAAAACTTTTTTTGTTTCCTCTGCATCATCACTTGTCGGATCACTCTATCGAGAGTGCCATTGACTTTTCATATGAAAGTCGTTACTTTACAGCGATTTGACAGTTGTTAGGTTTGTTTTTCAATATGAATTACGCAAATAGTGAAATGTGTGATATGCATTTTTGTTACGGTCTTGCCAACGGTAATTCATTAGCAGCCAGGCGTCTTTATGAAGAAAAATACCCTAATCGTGTAATACCACATCATTCGATATTTTCTCGTCTGCATCAACGTCTTAGAGAAACTGAAAGTTTTCGAAAACTTACCGCTGAAAATGGGCGACCTCGCACAGCAGCAACTGTACAAGTGGAAGAAGAGGTGCTCCACGAAATTGACGAAAATCCTACTACAAGTACCAGGAAGATTGCTGCAAATATAAATGTCAGTCATATGACAGTTTTCCGGATACTGAAGAATCAACTTTTATACCCCTATCACATTCAACGAGTGCAGACACTTTTACCAAGGAATCTCACCCTGAATTTTTTCGCAATATTAATGATACACCCTGTATATTTTGTTAACACAAAGCGTACTCTAAAACACATTATAAGTACGAATATACTATTTTTTAATAGTCGTCTAGATTTTATAGAATTCCATTTCAATTATTAAGGCAACGCTACGATAACATAGATTCTGTTGTACAAAGTTTCCCATAGGATGAATCATACACAATATGCACAAGAAATTCTATTTTCTACGTTCTTTTTGTGTGAGTTAATAGTACTTTGAAGACTCTTCAATTCGTTATTGCCATGGGACACACCATAAAATTGTTCAGTTTTGCAGAACAAACAGACTTGCTTTTAATTTATGGCGAGGTACGTAAAAATGGCCCTGCTGCTGTTCGAAGATACCATGAAACATTTCCCACTAGAAGGATACCTAATCGTAAAACGTTTGAAGCCATTTCAAGACGTCTTAGGGACACCGGCACGCTAAAGCTTGAACGAATAAAAACTGGTCGGCAAAGATTTCAACGAACTGCAAACGTTGAGGAAGGGATACTCAATGCTGTTCAGTTATCTCTTAGTACTAGCACCAGAAGATTGTCACTTCGTTCAATGTATCATGTACAAGCGTATGGCGAACATTGCGTGAGCAACAATTGTATCCATTTCACGTTACGTCTGTGCTTTATCTGTTACCAGAAGATTATAACAAGCGTAGAAATTTCTGCCAATGGTTAAAACTTCCTGAGCTGCCTACGGGTTAGCGATGAATCATGTTTTACAAGAAATGGTATTACTAATTTTCGAAAACCCTCATACGACTGCTAGTATGCATTACCAACATACCTTTTCATTAAATGTCTGGTAAATTAAATCATTTTGATCCATGATGGAACTCCAAGTGGGCGAAAATTGATAAATAAAACGCAAAGAACCTTGTCTAACCCACGATTTAATCAACCAAAATATTATTAACGTTTTCGGTAACTCATTAAATGTCTGGTGTGGTCTTCTTGGTGACAATCTCATAGGCCTCTTCTTTTTACCAACAAGGCTTTCAGAAATATCTTTACTTGCATTTTTTGCAAAATGATCTTTATGACCTTCTAGAGGACATTCCGATTGCCAATAGGCAGGGGATGTGGGTTATGCATGACGGTGCCCCAGCCCATTTTTCTCATATTGTCACTGATTATTTAAACATAACATATGGTAATCGATGGGTTGGTCGAAACGGACCTGTTAAGTGTCTACCACGATCTCCTGATCTAACGCTATTAGATTATTTTATGTGGGGCTGTCTGAAGTCTATGGTTTATTCTACATCTATTGGCACGCAAGAAGAGTTAAGGAATCGCATCGTGGAAGCAACAGCAACTATCAAGAGTCGTCCTGATGTTATAAGGCGTGCCAGAGAAGCATGGATTCGTCGTGCTGAATGCTGCGTTCAACAAAATGGAGACCACTTTGAACAGTTACTCTAAATGTTTTATTTTTAAATAAATATCTTTAACTTTCAGTATCTCGGTAATAAATTAATTTGAGCCACATGTTTGTATGAACCTTTTTGTTTATTTCGTGCTGGAGAACATATCCATAAAATAGTGCCGTGTAATTCCGAAACACCCTGTATATATATATATATATATATATGTATATATATATTATATTATTATATTTTATTGTTATTATATTTATTATACAGATAATGCCGTCCCGTTCGAATTCGTCGTGCCTCTCTGTCTATCATCTCTTCAGCAGCTAGTTCTCGCGCCTCCATTGCTGTTCGAATTCCCTCATTCCACGATCTTCTGGGCCTTGCTTTTTACTTTTTCCCGGTGGTGTCCATCTGAAAACTTGCGACGGCCATCTATTTTCTTCCATCCGTATCAGGTGTCCGAAGGCTTCTTAGTTCGATTCTGTCTACTACAGTTTCTTGTGCCTTCATTTTCCTTCTTATTTCTTCGTTTGTAATATGTTCCCTTCTGGATATTCCCGCACTTCTTGTTATGTTCGTTTGATTTGGTGCTACATCTGAATTACGGTTTCATTTTAATTGTCGCTCTTAAGCCGATTACTATCTCGTTATTTCCCGAATACAGGTTTGGTGGACCTTTTTTTTGTTATCATGTAGAATTGCCGATTAATATTTTGTCGACGCGCTTGAACTGGCAATTTCTTGCCGTTGGAGTCCTACGTGTTAAATTGTTCTAGAATTCTTGCACCATATTTCGTAATGTGGTGAAACATTTTCGGCCAATGCTTATTGGCATTTCGTTTTTTCTCGAATTTAACACCTTTTTCGGCCCGGTTGCTTGCAAAATACTTAGGCATGCATCTCGACTGGCGATTAAACTGGAGACATCATATGTTTACTAAACGCAAGCATCTAGGACCTACATTCTCAAAACTCTAGTGGCTCCTCGGTAGTAACTCAAAACTTTCATCATTAAACGAGTGTATAAAGTGATCCTGAAACCGATGTGGACATATGGAATCCAACTGTGGGGCTCCGCGAGTATCTCAAATATCGAAATCTTGCAACGTTTTTAGTCTAAGACATTTAGAAACATCACACAAGCGCCCCGGTTTGTGACCTACAGAACGCTTCACAACGATTTAAACGTGTTACCTGTGCTACAAGAAATGCGTGAGTGTTAAATCGCCTCGAGCATCATCCAAACTCTCTTGCTGCTAACCTATTAGGTAACACCCGAAGAACGTATCGACTAAAATGATGTGATCCCCTAAACATAGAAGACAGATAAAAAATTGCTTGTTTAGTTGACTTTATTTACTAACCGTAGGGTAGTTACTGCAAGTTAGGTCTTTATTGTAAGATACTAACCACATGCTTGTCAACCAAACCTTATGACACCATTCGCTTATTGCGTTAGGGCAGATTGTGAATTGTACAGGAAAAAAAAATAGTTATAATTGTATGCTAGTTTCTTATATACATGGTGTCCCAGAATTACCACTAAAGCTTCAGGTAGCCGTGTTCTCCTATGCTTTCTGAACAAAAAACCTAAGAACCAAAGAGCATACAATTATATTAATTATATGCTCTTTGCTAAGAACAAAATTTGTCTCCGAGGCTTAGTTTTCTCATACGGACCTGTTATAGGTATCACCTTTAACATAGTATATTTAGTTTATAGCCACAAATATTTAAATAAGTTAATTAATTTATCAACAAATAAGTCTATTACAACCTAAAATCACCATCCAGTCATGATTTAAAGCATTAATCAATTTGTTGAAAGAACTGATAGAAGCAAGAAACATTCAAGAAACTAAAGCTGACAACTATGTTAATTTAAGCAAGTTAAGCGGGTATCGTGATTTTGAAAAATTGTTTTTATTTCGAATTTCCAAATTTTGTGACAGTGGCAGTTATTATTTTGTCTACTTAAGCTATTTTGGTTTTGGATTTTTAATTTACTTTACTATGAATTATACTGCAAGTGAATATACAGACATAATTTTGGTTCTTTACGAATGCGATGGTAATTACAACAAAGCTTCAAGGGTCTATGCCGACCGTTTTCCTGATCGGAGACATCCAAGCCAGGACTGTAATACGGGCTGCAATGCAACGATTCAGGGAGACTGGAAAAATTCTTCCAAGTCATTCTAATGCAGGTCGGCCGCGAAGAGTTAGAAATCCTAATTTGGAAGAAAACGCCTTGGAGTTTGTAAGTCAGCATCCGAGTGTAAGTGTTCGTCGATTGTCAGAAATTTTGAAACATCCAAGTCTTCCGTGCAAAGAATGTTAAAAGATGATGGGCTGCATCCATTTCATAAAATAAGGGTGTAGCATTTGTTGCATACCGACCACGAACCTAGGAGAAATTTTTGTGAAACCAACAGAGCAAATCCAAGATTCCTGGATAAGATGTTATGGACGGATGAAGCAACATTCACAAGAAATTGTATTTTCAATATTCATAACGAACATGCATGGGCACATGAAAATACCCAAGCTTTGAAAGTGCAAAACTATCAAGTTCGTTTTTCTGTGAACGTGTGGGCAGGAATAATCAGCAATAAACTTGTTGGGCCATTTATACTACCCCAAAGACTGAATGCAGATAACCATTTAAATTTATTAAATGGAAAATTTCCTTATCTTTTTGATGACATTTGTAACGTTCCGATTTTGTACGCCTCATTGTTTTGCATTAGATTTCATTTTCGCAATTTGGGTTGCATAAATTTTCAATATTTTTGGGCTTATTTGAATTTCGAACTCGTAACTTTTCGACTCGCATTCGTTTAACTTTTGACTTGTTGGATGTA
>JABXWE010030613.1:0-20945 GCA_014611495.1 Limonius californicus
AGAGAGAGAGAGAGAGAGAGAGAGAGAGAGAGAGAGAGAGAGGAAGAGACCGGAAACAGTTTCTTTACAAATCTGACAATTTAAAAAAAATTAAGTGTAATATTAGAAATTCACCAATTCCACAAAAAAAAGTTGTATATGGTAATTCATTTAAACACACGGTGTATAATATAAATCGGTTTTTCATAATTTCATTCAACGAACTTTTCAAAAGAGGCTTGTATAAAACCTGTGTTTGGAAAGAGACAGACACACTCTTGGGCTTTTCTTAAAATTTTGCAAATGCCAGGCTTATCGGAAACTAAAGGCTGTTTAAACGTTCCCGCCGAATGTGGGGCGTAGTCAATTTGGTGCATTGTGGGGGTGCTTTAGTAATTGATGAGCTGGAAAATCACCGTAGGCCCACAAAGGAGGCGGTCCGCTATAGGGGTCAGTCGGGTTCCACACCCGGAACCCTTAGCCCCTCTCATTCAGTAACGGGAATGTAAAGATGGGAAAGATTAGGAATATTGTATATTGGAAATTCGTGGATAATACCGTCCGAGCATTTACCTAAATAACCCAGGAAACCATGAAAAACCTGTTAGGTCAGGCGGCCCAGAAGTTCCAACCCAAGATCTCCTGAAAGAAAGGTAAACGCTGTACCGCTGAGCCACACGTCACTTTACCGCAGTTCTGTCATTGTGTCCAGTTGTATAAAATGAACACTACCATTATAAATGCTGTCGAATGTGAAGTGCTCGCTGTGATTCGGTTTCTCCATGCAGATAACGAAAACGTTGCGGACATTTAGTATCAAATATGCGAGGTAGATGATCCACGCATCATGAATGAAGGAAAGGTTAAACACTTGTGCAGAAATTTCAGAGAACAAACGTGCACAATAAGGAATCTTGTGAAAAAAGTGAACAAGAAAATTCGTGAAGATCGGCGTATCATGAATTCAAAAATAACCGTAAATTTTTCTCATATTTCACGGTCGGTACTGTATGACATCGTCACGAACAGACTATGGTACCACAAACTTTGAACGAAATTAACGGGAAAGATGTAGACGGATGTTTACAAAAATTAGCGAATTGCCTTTGCACTGACCCCTCCTACGTCGCTACGAAATTGATGGCGATGAGTACCTGACACAGTGTGACTAGTTCTCCCAAAGCAAACCGAAGACTTATGGCTACTATTTTTTGAGGCAGAAAAGGCGTATTGTTGGTGGATTTCTTGGAACGCGGTACGACAATTAATGCAAATGTGTTTGTGAGATCTTAAGAAAGTTGAGAAGGGCGATTCAGAACAAAATGCGGGGGTAGCTGACTTCTGGACCGTGCACTTGTACGAAAATGCGCGACCGCCCGCGGCGGCTCGTACTGTGCACCTCAATGAGCAAATCAATTGGGAACTTCTTAACCATTCTCCATACAGTCCTGACTTAGCGCCGAGAGACTATCACCTTTTACATTTCCATTTCATGACGGATCAGCCCTTAATTTCGAAATAAGCCTTGCATTTTCAGAATGTTCTAAAATGTATTCAATATAGAAAATCAATTTTAAAAAACTACTCACGATTCAAATTAAACCAAGTTTTCAAAAATAAATAATTAATCACATACCTGTGTCATTTTGCCTTGGTTGTCTGTACGAGCAGAACTTGGTAAGCCGTACACCGACACCTGTGGTATTGGCCCTGGTAGTAAATTCGTAAGCACCCAGTATTTAGCCACACTACTTAATGCTACCGCATTTAATGCCGTTGTATTGACACGCAAATCGGTTGGCACAGACGTTGCGGGTGGTGGCCTTTGTGTTGTAGCCTGAAAGTACAAAAAGAAAACAAATCAAATTAATCTTTCATTCGATTTTTAGCACAACAAAAATTAATTAGAAAAAGTACAGGGCTTTCAATAACGGACTCGTTTATTGGTATGAAACTGTATGTTTTGAACGTGTATTAGTTTTTGTGCCACCAAATTTACTTTTACCGACACATCTAAGAAGACACGGTTAATACAATATTTAAGTGATATTTAAAGAGCTTGAAGCTACCTCATGTAAACAGGAAAAACGTCATCGATGTTTGGACAATGTTGCTATACGTATCTGCATCGATTGTTCGTACATAATATAACATTTAGGAAATTATAATTACTAGTCTGCCACAGAACTATAAGCATTTTTTCATCAATCATGTTATTTAATCTCTAGTTTCGCAACTAATGTAAGGTTATGTGTGCCTTTGCGGCTATTTTCTGACAGGCTAAGTCTACCGAACTTAACGAAAGTGTGAAAGACAACCGTCTCAGTGGACATCCAAAAAGTGCAAACCACGCAAATCATTGAAGTATTTGTTAAACTACTAAAGGTGGAGGTATCTCAAACGTCCTGTATTTCATAGCTTAACTGAAGAATTAGCTATGAAGAAGGGTAAAGCGTTTTTTATAACTGATCAAAACCTGTTCAGTGGACATCTTAAGACTCTTGGGCCGTTTTAAGAAGAATACAATTAAGTTTGTGCGTTAATTTGCAAACACATCTGCGATTCTAGTCGCTACCCTGTATACTTTTTGAGTTTATCTTAGTTGATGTATATTTTCCAGAAACGTTGTTTTCAGAACTAAACCATTTCTTAATTTAGTCAGATGACTATTTTACAGTACAAAATAATTTTCTAGCTTGAACAAAAAAAGTTCATGATTGAAAGTTAATTCCGAAATTATATTACAGTTGATGGAATTTAGACATATTCTATTTAAAACTGCCTCAAAGAATTCCGTGAAGAGTTGCCGAATGTTTTTTTTATGTCAGCAGTTTAAGGAAGTTTAAAATTCTGTTTGAGAATTTTTTTGTTAAAATGATGGTTGGACAACAAAAGGTGAACAGGTGAAGTTTTTGCAGCAGCTACTGAAATAATGGATAATGAGCCACAAATTTTTATTTTTAACGCAACAAACAAACCTCTCTATGGGAACACAATGTTGGTGTTGAGGTAGCCGAGGGATGAAGACGATTAATAGGACCAATCGTATTTTGATTGCAATATAAATGCTGAATTATATCCAGAAGAAATGGTGAAACCATTTATTAATGAAGTGCGTGATGAAGAATTGAGAGGCGATTATTTGCGTTTACAGTTATTTAATAGTTCTTTGATAACACACTTATTAGTTTAATCACAGAGAATCCCTGGACAGCAAGGTCTTATCAGCTGATCCCTGATAGATAAAAAAATACTTCCAACTCGTATTTAAAAATTAGGCAAGTTCAAAGAGCTTTTCCGATAATCTTCTGTAAAAAAAATAACCGTACAATAGTAAAAACTAAACATGCGAAAAACAACAAAAACTAAACAGCAACGTTCTATTTCATTCAGTAAATGTTCAAAATATTCTTCAACACATTTTCTAATATCTTTAAAAAATCGGATTCGAGCAAGTGTTTCAAGTGTACGCCATAGATAAGCTTCGACTATTTTATTCTGTAAATCATATTTGTATACTATCAGAGTTCTGTACTACACTATTTCTTTAATTGTATCCAAAGAAAAACGTCTAGTAGGGTGATATCGCAACTTCTTAGTAGCCGTGGGTGCACAGCTCTTCTTCCAATCAAATTTCCTCCCAATACGCATACATTATTTAAGTAATTCCAAACAATGGCAGGATGGTGGACAAGACAGCCATCATGTATGTATGTTTTGTAGGAAAAATCAAGTAACATTGTCCAGTTAAATTTTCATGGAGACAGTATGGTCCAGTAATATGGTTAACTACTATGCAACACCTAATATTAACTCTTTGAACATGGGTAACACGCATCCGGTGCGGATTCAACTGCAATCTTCTCCGAGGGCCATTTTCATGCAATTCGTGCACTAAAGTAATGTGATAAAGATGAAATAATTGTTTTCAGAATTCTTCTAACTGAAGTTCTACGATACCCACATTTGTGCTTCGATCTCTTCGACTTGCATGGGGCTCATTTTTCATCTTCTGGCATTCAGAAATTTATCTTCGTTTCGTAAGTTACAAGACGTCTAAATATTTTTACAGACGGTGGTCTTCTTGTCGGATAACGCCTGATATACAAATTGTGGGCTGCAACCACACTTTCGCGACATTCACCAAAAACAAATAACAAATCTGCTTCAACTTCATTTGAAAATATCTGACTTAAAATTTAAATAAATTTACACCTCGCCTTAGTATTGTCATAAGCAGGCAACATCCGTATATCATTTTAGTTAAGTCGCAGAAAAAGTGATTTTGGTTGTCATTGTATGCATAGGCAACCCAAATTATATACAGACAGACACACACACATATTTTGAAGAGATGCTTATATGATATCCTTGGAAGCAAATTGGCTTACGTTAACCTCGTTCAACTCAAACAAAGCTTGAGTAATATGTATTCGGATGCAGAGAAAACCGACATGATTTTGTCGTAAAAATGATTCGGCGGCTGCAAGATTGTATGGTCAAAGATATCCATAGCAAAGATGTCCTACTGATACAATCTTGCGGAAGTTGGAAGCAGTAAAATGTCAAGGATACCAAACAGGCGTATCTGATCCATAATACAGTGAATACTATTTTAGGTTTCCCAGTAGATTGTGAGGTGTATTTTGGGTTACCTATTTTGCGAATGATGCAAGATTGTACGGTCAAAGATATCCATAGTAAAGATGTCCTACTCATACAATCTTGCGGAGGCTGGAAGCAGTAAATTGTCATGGATATCAAATAGGCATATCTGATCCATAATACAGTAAAATACTATTTTAGGTTTCGCAGTAGATTGTGAGGTGTATTTTGGGTTGCCTATTTTGCGAATGCTGCAAGATTGTATGGTCAAAGATACCCATAGCAAAGATGTCCTACTGATACAATCTTGCGGAAGCTGGAAGCAGTAAATTCTCAATTATATCAAACAGGCATATCTGATCCATAATACAGTCAATAAAATTTTAGGAATCGCAATAGATTATGAGATGTATTTTGGGGTGCCTATTTTTCGAATGTTAGGCTCGTACTCTCCCGTGAATCACCCGGTATACATTTGCAATTTTCTCGTCAATGGAGGATTACAATAATATAAGATGTGTGGACCTAAACCTAAACACTATTTACCCCCGTAGTTGAATATTTTAATAAATATGTGACTGTTCAAATAAATCAAGGAATCGAATCTAATTTGCTGCAAAAAATTATTTAGCTTCAATTGGCAAAACCAACTGACCATATTATACTACATAACCGAAAATAACATACAGTGCGATCTACTATTAGCAAATAATAATTTGTTGGTATTTTTTATTACAACGTCCTATACATTTGTTCATAAGTTGAAAAATCGTTAAGTTTTATTTAGTATAAATTATGACATATCTTAATTATTAGTGCAAAATTGGAGAATTAATTTAAACCCTTAGAATGCTTATTTAAACGTAAATATTCAAGTAATTTTTCATGTAAAACCATTTACTAGGGAATAAATCACGGACCAAATATTAAGCACTGCATTAACATTGGAAACATTACGTTATATAAATTATATACTAATTCTTAAAATATACCATACCCTATAACAAATAAAAAAAGAATTTAGTGATCCTTCAAATTTTGCAATCACATACAAGAATTTTTATCGATAAAAAACATATTTTGCTAATAGTAATCGACTTGTACAACGCGTTAATTATATATCATCAACAGCCTTTCCTTCCCACTGCTGGGCATCGGCCTCTTCTCTGCCACGTGTTTCTCCTCAGCGCTAAGGTAGAAACACGGGGGACCTACAATTGAACGTCGAATCCGAACGACAGAAATTCCAGAGAAGCTTTTTAGCATTAAGATCCCACGGTTGCAAGCCGAATTGGGAAATTGTGTGTGGTGGGTTGCAGTCTTGCAGACAAGATTTTTATAAATCTGCATAGTTCTGCTTAGGTTTCGAACCCAAGCCGGAATCGACGTTTTATTCAGAGAGCGAGCGCTCTACCAACTGAGCTACCACCACACCCTAATTATATATAGAGCATCCCAACTAAAACAGTGCCCTTTGTATAACTTTGTAAATGATCCAATTTAAAACCATTGGGGAGACTGGTCCACAATAGTATAAAGGAGAACATATTTTACCATCTAAGTCATCTGCTCTACTCCATCCCCAACCCCAAAATTGTAAGATATCAACTGGTAGTTCATTTGAAAGGGTTTTCTGCCCTTTGTACAACTAAACATTTTTGCAAGTCTGTTGATTTGTTTTTAAGAAACGGCATTTTGTAGTTTCGGGTGTGTTCAGTTTATGTTCGAAGTGGCCCCCACTATTCTCTGTACAATAAACATTGAAATACGTAATACAGCAACAAAACAAAATAATACAATGTTCTAATCGTTTGTAAGAATTGTCAAGGATTATCAAATGTGACTTCTTGTAAAACGTCTGAATTGTTTAGATGTTAGCCGTTGGAGTGGCCAGCCAGGTCACCTGACCTCAATCCACTAATTTCTTTCTGTGGGGCCACCTAAAAGCTAGCGCCCAGTTAAACGTTTAACAACATAACCTGAACACTATTTTGAAATTTTTAACAATTGCCACACGCATTCGATACTTCAAAATGTCATTTCTCAAAAACAAATTGATAGAATTGCAAATAATTTTCAGATTTTACAAAGAAAAACCTTTCATTCGACACCTCCTGTCATTCAATATTTTGGGGTTGTGGTGGTTGGGGCTAGGAGGATGAACGAGGTTAAATGACGATATTCAGGACGGACTGTTTTACTTGGGACACCCTATATGGGCAATGCGATTTGGAAATTGAAGTTCCATAAAATCAGCAAATTGAATCTCATTCGTTTCAAGTGGACAGTCGCAAATGTAGTTCAAACATTTGTCTACACAGCTGCATCTTGCATTGATAAGAAATGTTAAAATGTAAAATTATATGTATGACCTGCACCAGTCCCAACCGAACGCCCTGTATATACAAATATAGTTTGCATTCTGCATACATTTATCGTGGGCAAATTTTGAGTTCTCTACTTTAATAATATAGGAAACATAATAAATACATACAATGTGTCCAATATTTCAAAATGGGGATAATATTTTGAGTATACAGGGTGTCTGTATATTTAAAATATTATTCCCATTTCGAAAATATAAAAACCAACAGGCTACACCATCCGAAATGAGAAAGCTACTTCAAGCGAAATCACAACAGTAAAATATTATTTTTGACGATACTATAAGTTACTTTACTTATTATGGTTGTGAAAAAATTAAGGTTTTAGTTATCATCAATGTTTTTTATAATAATGGCATTTGTACATTTTGGCAAAATAATACTTTTTTGCACAATAATGATTTTCACTGAAAGTAAAAAAGGCTTGTTTTTTTTGTAAAATATAGGTTATGTTTACGTTTACAAGTGGAAAATAACAATAATTAAACAGCAATGTTATGCCATACCCTTAAACTCGTCACAGTTTGTCTAGATCGCAATTTTTTGAAAAACATGTGCGTAAGACTGTGCCAAAATTTGATTTGAATACAAAAACAAATACAAGGTGTTACAGCCTTCTGAGAATGCAATATTGTGCTTTCATTAATGAATAGAATAAAAATATCAGAAGTATTGTTAAATGAACATATTATCTGCAGACATATTTAAAATATTTTTAAAAATACAGAGTGTTTTAGAAGGTACCAGCTAAAAGATGTTTTAGTATTTTTATATAGCCTTCAATAGACGATTTAATGTTGTGCAGCCTACGCTTGATGATTACCGAACACATATAACTTAAAAAAATGGTAGCCCTGCCCTTAGGTAATTAATAATAAATAAAACTAATTGGTACTAATTTACTGAAGATTTTTACGGGCCTCTTGTCTTCTGAATAATTCAGAAGAGGTCCGAATAATATGTGAGGTTATGTTTCATAAGACAAGTGTAATTATTATACTTGTCATATGAAACATAACCTCACATACTATGTTATATCTGGATTTTCCTAAATTGGACACCCTACATGTGATTCCAAAACCTCGAAGTCTATCAAAACAACATTCATTTTATATAAGGTGTTGCATATCTGGCACAAGCAGCCTGCACGGTTGTCTCATGCCGATGACTTTACACACCATTAATAATTGTCGAATATGAAACAGCTAAGACACCGTGTATAGGAAACTAGAAATACGGTTAATTTTGCCAACTCTGTATATGGTATAATAGCTCATGGGTTTGGCATTCGATAAATCTTCATTGGGTGCCTTTGAATGTAGAAGACCTTGTACATCTAAATCTTCCTTAAAGTAATAATAAAAACTAAACATAAACAGTAGTAAATTTGAAAATTTTATTATTACATTCTAATAAGTTTCAATGTGGGAACAACAAAAAAATCTGCTTGAAATTATTGCTTTGTAATTCGTAGTAATTAAAGTAGTGGAAATTTGATACGAAGTTTTATTCACATACAACACACTGAATGCAGTTTTTGCAAAAGTTCAGTATGATTGCGTCAGTATGAGACAATAACCTTAAAATTCCGATGTCAATGTCTTCCTGCAGTGTTTATACTTCAACATAAATACCAATCCGGTCCTGACTGGGGCGATTACTACTATTATTGCAGCCTTCTTGACCAACAAACGGCTCAAGTTTTAGTCTTTGTTTACTTTGCGTGTAAAATTGTAATAGTAAACAAAATCCAATGAGTAGGTATGCACCTTTTTGAAGCATAAAATAAGTAAAACCAAGTACCAAATCCAGACAGATTACACTCAGTATATTTGTTCCTTTGTTACGTGTTTTAAAAGCTTTAATGTAACGATTCACACATTCTTAACAACAAAATTACTTTCAATAACAACAATTACTGCAGCTATTGTTTTAAACACGTGCATTCTGTAATTACAGCTTTTAAATTAACGCGTTTGAAGTAGCAGAAACATATAAAAACCTTGTGGGTATTCCAGCATTGGCAGATGCACATATTGCGTATGTATTAAAAAAAATGGGCAAAACTCACGCCAAAATCTCAACCTGTGAATTGTGCCTTCTAGTTCCAAGAAAAATTAAAAAAGTAACGTTAAAAAGTGAGGACGTACTTCAGAATTTTCTGTTTGGGGCTGTGCTCCATTGAGGTGGTTCTGCTCATTAGAATTCATGATGAACGTGTAAAAACACTACTATCCTACAATCTTCCACCAAAAACCGCCTTCCAAGTCATTCTGCACTGTTTATTTGGGAAATATCACGTGAAAATTTTTACTGTCATTGTCTAAAAGATGCGGGGGACGCGAAGGGAAGCCATTACAAACTCCAACATCAAATTCTCAATCGAAGAGCTCACAGTCACACTTAAAGTTTCACGAGTTAGCACATTTTATTAAATACTGCACTTCTATTTTCGCAAAGGAGCTTATCAACGGAAAAATGGGATTTATTTTGCAGCAATCGAAGATAATGCGGGGCACAGACGCGGGGTGCACTAAACAATAAACAGAAACTAACATGGCCGATAATAGAGGTGACCGTACACACCGTCGAGCAGTGCCACAATTTTCAAAATTGTTAAATCTATTCGCTAATGAATACAGGATGATTACTTCATGAATATATCGTACAGAATATGAATTTAAAGAAAAACTAGTCAAGAAGGTGATGAAAATATCCGAAAACATTTGAAAACGATATACCGCCGGCAAGTGCTAAAACAATTGATTTAGCCGCGAAATTTAAAACCATCAATTTTTTAAAAATGTTGTCGCTTGGAGGAAACCGGACTATCTGCATTATCACAGTATCCTTCCTACAGCGATAGGAAATAAAATCCACGTACATACTAAGATAAATTTGGAAAATATATCTCACTACGAAAAATTCTATACTAACAGTTTTCATAACCTACGTAATAACAAATGTCACTGCATATTGTCTATCCTAATGTAAAACTAGCCTTTTAAACCACGTGATGGTGTTTATCTCGCAATGTTAATCTTATGCAAGTTTAAATGTTTATGTAGACACTTTAACTTGCTTTTTTAATAGATTAACTAACTAATCGTCGTGTCTCAAGTACCGACAAACGGTAGCCGAAAACATTGTGATATATTCGCGATTACCTAGTAGTGGCGCTATCGCGGTACAAATCACGTGTGCGATAAAGCATACTGGCTCGTGCTTCGAACATTTTGGCTATTTTATGCTCGTTTTTGTATTGAAATTATTTATTTGATTATATGTTGAAAATTCTTAAAGTACACGATTTTTTAAAATGGGGCTTCACAGAGAACAACATTCTAAACAATATCAAACATTAAAAATTGATTTATTAAAAATTGCATTCACAGTTTCTAAACATTGTTTTAAAATATTTATTTGTAAACTGCTACAATTAGAATAATAAGCAAATTAGTTCCTTAGAGGGTTTAGAACAGTCTTTCTCAAAGTGGGCGATAACGCCCCCTTGTGGGCGCTGGAGGCTTTCAGGGGGGCGGTAGAAGGCTCAGAGAAAATTAGGGGGCGGTCGAGGGGGGCGAGGGCAATGCTGCATGAATTGACGCCTGTTCTAACTTGCTCAGTACAACTTCGGTCACACACATGAGTAATTGCATATTTATCTTATTCCTGTCGGCCCTGTCCTTATATGTCAAAAATCATTTTCAAATGAAGCGATGAAACTTTCTAGGCTAAAAGACATTTTAATAAAATGCACTCGGATAAGAGAGACAAAGATGTGGCCTATTTTCAAGACCTGGAAAAGAAGTACGTAGCTCAGCCAACTATATCAAAACTTTTTTCAACAGTTTCTAAGCAAGACCGGCAAACCACACACTATTGGGGAAGATTTAATTTTACCGGCAGTAAAAGAAGTAATAACTACTGTGCTTCATAAACCAGCGGCAAATATTATCGGAAAAATTCCTTTGAGCAATAGTTCTGTGCAAAGACGAATTGATGAGATGGCTGAAAACATTGAAGAATCATTGTGCAATCATCTGCAGACTTACCGATTTTCAATTCAGTTGAATGAGTCCACTTTACCAACTAATGAAGCATTGTTGTTGTCATACGTGAGGTTTATCAAAAATGAGAAAATATGTCGAGAACTATTATTCGCTAGAAATTTAGAGACAGATACAAAAGGAGGAACCATATTTAATACACTGGAAAAGTTTTGTGACGAAAAGGAAATTTCTTTGAAGAATATTATGTCAGCTGCTACTGATGGCGCTCCGGCTATGATAGGGTGTCACAAAGGCTTCATAGCATACTTAAAAAATACAGTTCCAGACGTGCTTGCTGTACATTGCGCATTTGGTTGCGAGAAATCTGAGTGAACGCCTGCATACCTCACTGCAATATGTTATCAGAGCAGTTAATAAAATCAGAAGCAACTCACTAAATGACAGATTATTTAGTCAGCTTTGCGTTGCCAATGATGAAGATTTCAACCGCTTGCTGCTTCACACAGAAGTGCGCTGGCTATCAAAAGGTACTTGCCCGACTCGATTTTACAATCTGACTCTGTGATAGAGTTCCTGGAAAACAAAGACACAGAATTGCGCGACAACCTCATCACATCAAAGAATGATATTGCGTACATGACAGATCTGTATAAATTGTTTAATGATGCCAATCTCCAGCTTAAGGAGACGACTTAAACTTGATTAAAACAAAAAATGTCGTTGCTGCTTTCGTATCCAAACTACTATTATACAAGAGAAATATCGGCAGACGTGAGTTTAATAACTTCCCTAATTTATCAGAAGTATCATTCAACAACGACGACTTGCTTGTTTACTGTCAACACTTGGAGAACCTCCACAGTGATTTCAAGGAACGATTCCAGGACATTTTAAACATGGACATACCAGACTGGGTGTTGGATCCTTTTTGAAATGTCAACACAGCAGGATCATCCCAGTTGGAAGAACAACTTATAGAACTGACAGCAAACGAGGAATTAAAAATTAAATTCAAGAATGGCTACCAAGAATTTTGGTTGCAGAAGCCAATCCCGCAACTGTACCCTGGATTATGGTCGAATGTTCAACGATTTTTGATAGCATTCCCATCGTCGTATTTGTCTGAATGTGGATTTAGTGCTGTAGCAACGTTGCTAACTAAAAAGAGAAATCGGCTGCATGTTAATAAACGCGGCGACTTACGGTTGTTTTTAAGTAAATTCGAGCCTGATATTAACAAACTCGTTAAAGAGCATCAGATTCATGCTTCACATTAGATACGTTTTAAATTCAAAGTTTTCTTTTAATTAATGTTAATAAAAATACTTCTAAATATGATTAAGTATGCGTATTAATTGCTCTCATTGAAAAATTCTTCTTTGAACTCAGAAATAGGATATGGGCCATATCCTATCTATCCTATCCGTATCATATGGCACGTTTAAAAATAGCGGTTTTTAAGATGCGCAACAGATGGTAAGTTAAAAAATTTTGGGGGGCTCTAGAAAATTTTTTATTCTCAAAGTGGGCGGTGAGCGAAATAAGTTTGAGAACCTATGTATTAAACAATACCTTTCATAATACAGAAAAACTAATGTGCTACCTAATACTCACTGGTCTATCCTATCCAATAAAATGTAAATTCATAGGTCCCAGATAAAATTATTAATTTTATGCGTAACTTTATTACAACGCTGTATATTTCTTAACCTTAAACTTGAATGAACGATTTGTTGGTAAATAAACAAGTAAATAAACTAGTTTTTGATTGATGTAAACAGTAAAATTACGCGAATATCACTGGTAAAAATGGATTCTATCATAAATTACAATCTCTGTTTACAAGGAATAAATCACATTTCACAAAGTCATATTTTACATGCTCAAATGTGCTAGATTTCCAAAGCCGCCTGTGATGCAAAATAATCGTGATTGGGTTATATGTAGTTTCTGAATCGGTGTGTGGTATCAGACGAAACTCCGACGAATATATTAGTATTTACATAAAATAAAAATTAATTACGGATATGCCTATGGAATGCAGTAAGAGTAGGAATTATGTAGCACGAAAATAATGAATGTAATACTAAAATCGTTGAGAAAGGAAAAGTAAAAGTTCTGTTCGCCACGTCCTTCTTTGCATATCCACTTATGGTTATGTAGATGCTATTTAATTTAAATTGCAAAAATAAATAGCTTTGAGTCGGAATTTTAAAGTGGAATATTTGAAATTTTGCACGCGGTTTTTTTTGTATTTGATAATTTGGCCATGAACATAAAAATTGTACAGCTTGGAGATTTTCCAAATTGATACATTTAACGTGTTTTTGGGATGTTGATGTGAATTATTTTTGTTGTCACTAGCAGTGTGTTGGTAAAACAGTCCCTCTTCGATTACGCCAATCTTAATTTGTTAATGCTACGTTTAACCTTGCCTTCGAACCCTAAATGGCCTAAACATCTATTTCGATGACACGGTTATCATTATTAGGAGGAAGTTCAATCATTCGGAGTGGTGGTACTAGTAAAACAGGAAAACCTTGAAAATGGTTATTTTTTGCTAAATCGCCGATGGCTTACTGAATGTATAATAAACTATAATGTATGTTGGCGTATTTATTTATTTCCATACGAATATTTATTTTAAAGTTTCTGTTTCAAAGTTCAGTTTTCGTCAAAAGTATTTTCCCAGGTGAACGAGAGGTTTGATCATTAGGACTTTTGCAAATACTATATTTTTATTATTAACACAAATTTGTCGTTAAAAAGATGTAATCTGCAAAGGCCAGGGAGAGGTGGTTTTGACAAAGACAAAACGATATCGTGTTTAGTTTTACAGAAGGAGACAAGTGATGCAGTTTAATGAGCTAATGGGCCATTAATTCTATGCATACCCTGCAGCCACGTGTATTTTCTCTTGGGAAATGTTAAAAAAGGAGAGTTCTTCTGTGATCTGAGCTAAGCATTTTTAAATCGTTTTTTTTTACCTAGCAACAGTGTTTTCACAGGATTAATTGAATATTTAAATCGTATTTTTTTGGTGATTAATTAGTTTGATTTTGAAACATTGGCTTTTGAGCGCCATAGTTAATGACTGTATTAGATTATTTTTCCTAATATAGACGCTTATTTGTCATTGCCAAACATGTGCATAATAGAGTGCATACAGTGTGTCAGTAAGTTATTGTCACTTGGATCCTTCGACACACGCAGTACTCCGAGTTTATTTCCAGCTATCTTGTTTAAAATTCCACCTAAAAAAGCTATTTTTGAATCGAATGCGGTGGCCTCTACAAACATACAATAATTTCGCATGCGATGTAGGTTGGATTGTGCAAGGCGTTTTTCCTTTTAAATACTCCTTTGTCTATGTTTTGGTGATGGTGGAGATTCAAGTAGAAAAGATATCGTTTCATTGGAGAATACGGACAAGATATGTAAAATTGCAATAAAGTGAAAAAATGGTCGGAAAATTGATGATAAAAAAATTGCGAAAGTAGTGAAATATTGAGCTAAATCAACCTATGACTGTGATATACCTATTTTAGTTTAATCTGATCAAATTTTTGCACCATACAAGCTCAGTGTCATCATTTATCTAATTATCTTAAAATTTAAGTATACCAAGACTGAAATCAATTTTAGTTGTTAAACATATTGAGCCGCGGCGAAGATATCACAACTTTAGTTATGCTACTACAGATAGTTCACTTATAATGGATTTTCGATTGTAATGGACCAATTACCGAAGTCCCGACTAAAGAGTCATTTAAACCTATGTAAATAGAAACGGATAGTATGGACTCGTTGTAATGGACTAAAAATTCCCTAAAAGTCGTTACATCCGAACCGAATTATTTCGTTGGGGGATTCCCTTCATATGGCGGAAGCGGGCCCGATTTCCGACATAGTCGAAAAATCGATGTTGCTGCTTGTGGATAATTGGCAGGCATATCTGTCAGTTTCATTATGCAATATCATGCTTGCCTTTTTTCCACCAAGAGCAACCACCGTGTCACAACCGATGGTCCAGAGTACTATATAGAGCCTTAAAACAAGCTTCCAGAAAAGAGATGTTGCTGCGAATGGTTCAGATGTAAGATGCCAATGATAAGTGTTTAAAAATCTTGGATATCAGGAACATACTGAGATTTGTTAGGCAGACGATATCTACAGAAACTATTCTTAATTGTGTTAGACATGCAGGATTGGGAAAGGAACCGATTTCATTAACTGAGGAATACTGAAACCCAGAATATGAGATTTCCCCAATTTCCTATTCAATAATTTGTGGACAGTAAGTTGTTTACGGAGTATGTTGATGTTAATGACAACGTCATAACAGTCTAGGATACACAAACGAAAAGATCACTGAGTGATTTCATTCTAATGGCAAAGAAGAGCAAAAGGTAGAAGCGGAAGGACAACTGGTGTAAGTTGAAGTGACTTATATATTCTTTGAGGCTTTCGCGGTTTCTTGAACTGTCAATATTACAATTTACTTTCGGCTTAGACCGCGTCGTCATTTGGGAACTACACCCAGCATTATCAGGTAAGGGCCGACATGTAGCTTGTCTGCCTTTACAAGCATTTGCTCTAGAAGTTTGAACAATATTTGTTCGTAAGCCCTTCCTGCCTGTCTGTGAACTCATACAAACTATGGTTTGTATGAGTTCACAAACAGCCAACAGGCATAAGCTGATTAAGTTTTATTGTCCTGGCAAACAAAACACATTTAAATCCTTGTCCGCCCCAAGGTATAAATAATCTAAGCACACGGCGCTGTTTAGGCAGGCAGGGCCTATAAACAAATGTTGCTCAAACTTCTAGAGCAAATGCTTGTAAACCAGACCAGCTACAATCCGCTTCTTAATTGATAATGCTGGGTGTAGTTCCCAAATGACGACGCGGTGTAAGCCGAAAGTAAATTGTAATATTGACACTTGAAGTGACTTTTTCAAATGCTTTAAAATCTGTCCAAACCTCACAAGTGAAATTCTTCATCAATTAATCAAAATAGAAATTGTTTTAATGACATTTTTAAGGAACAAAATACGGACTTTTGTAAAATAACCTTAATATTTTTGAGTTTTTTTGTGCTGTTCGGACTTTTAATAAATGTATTATTTTTCAATTTACAATTTTCAGGCAGAGTACATTACTTACGTAACCCGAAACTAAATAAAAATGTTTGTCTTCCTGCAAAGTATTGGGTGATGATTAAATTCCCATTTGTAATGTAATATAAAACTTTCGGCTATTGATTATTCATTTCCTGTTATCGGGTGCAATATTTAATGCAGTGTACTGTTCCATTAGCACTAATTGCAGTTAACAAACGTTGTTTTACATTAAGTTTGTTCGTGAATATAAAGTTAAAAATTGCATCAATTTGTTTTTAAAACTTAAATTTCTCGCTCTCGAGATCCATGATTTCGTTTCCGTGGCTGTATATGCATTTTTTGGCGATATTATGTAATCCCACGTCTAACTTTCCAAATATATATATTATTGTAACGTTACGGACCCTTGTGTTGTGTTCATCGTGTTTGTCGTGATCGTCTTCGGTTCGAATCTAGAGTAGTTGAGCTAAATACGTGAAATAAAGCACCAGAGAGGTTTAATACTTTTAATAAGGTTAATATCAACTGCAGACAGTGCAATTTAACTACCGCCGGTATTCACCTGTTGAGACTAGGAAACCTTAGCCGGGGTAGCGCAATACGATCTCAAGTAAAACGTTTTCATATGAAAATTTAAACTTTTGATCAGTAACACATACGAATAAAGATGAAGTTGTGTGCGCAGGGTGGTTTTCTGAAGATGCAAGGTGAATGATTAAAGAATTTGAAGCTGCAGCTGAGATACTTCAAAGCGCAATCATCCAGGGAGGCCCGTAAGCTGCTGAGATACCTCAAAAGCGCTGGGCAGGTGAATGGTTAAAGGACCTTGATGTTGCAGCTGAGATACCTCAAAGCGAAATCGTCAAGGTAAATGGAAGCTGCTGAGATACCTCAAAGCGCTGGCAGGTGAGGGGTTAAGGAAATTTGACGCTACAGCTGAGATACCTCAAAGCGCAATCGTTAAGGGAAGCCATAAGCTGCTCAGATACCTCAAAGCACTGGCGTATGAAGGATTAAGAAAACCTGTAAAGGAACTGTGCTTCTTGACGTTTAGATCGAGAATAATCTCTTCAGAACAACATACTTCTGCTTTTATAGGCCAAAGAGTGGGTGTTGGATCGTGAGAACCCACTGAACGTGCACCCCAATATTCAAAACAATATTAATTTTACGGCCCCATTAAGTCTGGAACTAATAATTTTCTTAAAAATAAGTTAAGTATATGTTAAAAATCTGAAGAACCAAAACTAAATAAATAACTCCCATAATTTAGTGTTTAGTTAACGCGTCGATGTGTGGAATGTCCAAAATTTTCAGAACTATATATAATTTGGTAATAAACGGTATACGCTTTTCATGTTGTGATAGAGTTATAGATAAGAAGCACGTTCCACCGAATATTAAGCATTCCGAAATTAAAAGTTTATTAACTGTTCGATTCGTGAAAATGTCAGTGTATTCGTGGTTTTATGAAATTTTATTAATACAAATCGAATGTGCACTGGATGTCAATAATTCACAACGTTCTGCTACTATCCTATGCATTGAACTTTATTAGTTGGAAAATTTCCTATTCTCGCTAATAATTCCTCCTCATAGTACAGTCGAAAATTGTTGTTTAAATATTAACTTGGTCCTGCCTACGTTGTATTGGAGCCCACGGTGCAATACGATGGCCCTGGCCTTTATGTCAAGGATTTGTATGCTGGACTAGTCCAGTCCAGACCATTTAATCGTATGTTGTGAAATAACGAAATTAATTAATATAAGTCTGATTCGGATAGCTACGTCACGGCCTTTGTTTTTATGTGATATTAATTGAGTATACAAAAAAATGTATTGATTAAAAATAATTAGGAATAATGTGCTGCGGGAGCCATTAAGAAATTAGACGTTGCTTGGCACATCTAAAGTGTTTTTGACGAATATTTGGTGATACTTGTACGAATTATTTATTTTTGGCATTTGAAGAAGTGGACGTTACTTGCTTGTATTATAATTATCCTATATTTAATTAATTTCATGAATTATTAGTCAGATTGTAAGAGTTTTGTTGTTGTGGCCATTGTTTTTTCTGTTATCGGCCCGTTTCGGGTTTTTAACGCAAATATATTTTAAATTGAATTTGTAGTAAATTTGCTTGGTATGTCAGTACGGTGACGTAAAATACCAGAGTTATTTGAAATGTTTTTGAAATGAAATTTAAAAAACGGTTTATAGCATGTAGGAATTCTATTTATTTTTTAATATAATATCCCTTACAAAGGATCCTGTAAAGCCATCATACCATCAGAAAACTCTGATTTCTCAAGTTTTGCAAAATCTTCAACTCCATCTTTAATTTCGTCATGCGACGAATATCGTTTTTCAGCCCTGCAGATAGAGGAAGTCGGACGGAATTAAATCGGGTGAATTAGGCACACGTCATACTTCAATTTGTTTTGCGATGGAAGCGACACTTGTATGAGCAGGCTCATGGTCTTAATGAAAAACTTTTTCGCATAACACGGTCATTTTTCCTGAATATTTATGTTTAATTTGTTCAGAAACTTAGCGTAGTTTCGTAATTGATGAGTTTTTTGGAAGATAATATGTCTGCAGTATCCCGTTAGGACTCCAGAAAATCGATGTTGTTATCTTTCCAGGCTTTATCATTATTCATCAATACGGTACCGTACGGGCCTCTATTCTGGCATGTCCTTCTCCTCAGCGCTAAGGCAGACACGTGGGTTTATACCCATTGTCATTGTTGGTGTTGGAGAATCACAATGTTTTCATTATTAGTTCGTTTTGCATGTATAATGGTAGACCCAAGTTGCAACTGTCGTTACAAACCAATATACAATCTCAGTTTAACGGCCCAAACACGCTTGAGAACTTGGCATTCGAATTTGTTTTGAATAAAATTTTTTCAGTGATTACTGGTGTAGTACACTGAGATACAGTCGACTGCGAAGGACCAGAGTCTCCCAAAGGATGTGTTTTACAGCTAACGTTACAAAATATTTAATTAAATACGAGAATCCATTTTTATAAATTTTAGATGAACACTTTTTCAAACTACTTGACCGAATGCCTTGATATTCTACAGCTTTCATATAACAGATGTCACACTTCCGCGCATTAATAGTTTCTACTATTAATGCCATCTATATTTTATTTCGAGAAATTTTTCAGGAAGTGGTGTATATACTCTCAAATTATCTTTATATTGGTTTAATGCCTTGTTTATGACGTTTTTCTTAAAATTTATTTATTTTAACTGCATACAAGTTGTGAATTTTTAAAAATTGTTTAATGTATTAAAATATCCTTTAATTAATTTTGTTTGTTTCTGATTTTGGTAGGTTATATACACCAGATCTTATCAAAATAAAAAATAAATCTGAATGATAATACAAGTGAGTCTTGATTAATACTGATTATGACATTTTTTATACTAACAATGTCTAATTTTTTTACATTCGCAGTACAGCTCTAACTTTACATTATGACGTAGTTTTTTTTTACGTAGGATAGTGCTAAGAAAATGTATTTTGGTCATGCTATTTATGATATTTTAATTTTTCAGTCGATAAAGATAATAGTATACAGTGTGTTTCACTTCTCACCTTCACAACCCTGCATCTTCCTTATTTGTTTGTCGATTGATTTCAAATTTTAGTCAATTATATTACCCTTTAAAGTGAATATTTTTATAATTTTATGTAATTTTACTGTAAAGCAGTAGCCTTACTATGATGAAAAATAAATGAGAGAAATTGAAAAATCATAGTAGGCCTAGTTTTATCCAATAAAGTTCTCTAGAAAAGTTGTTCAGAATCAAAAATAGCCCAAATCCATATATCCATATATTTAATAATTTATAATATTACAATGATAAATGAATTAAAATTCCATTCTTGTGTAAATAAATGTGTCATGAAAAGCAAAAAGGTTTTAAGGTATTAACTGTCAGTTGAGCTTGAATTTGGGCTATTTTTATGATTCTAAATAGCATTTTTTGATAAAACTAGACCTAGTATGATTTTTCCATTTTTCGCATTTATTATAAACGAAATAAGCGATGATTATCAGAAAATAGTAATTTATTTTTTCAACTTCTTTTTCACGCGGTCAGCTCATGGTTCATGGTTGGTAACTCTACTTGGAAGATTGTGTTGATGTAAACATTTATTTCATTGCAAACTCAATGCTGTTCGTTGCACACTCCAGTTGAGTTTGCTTATTTTACTGTACTTGTTTATGGTTTATGAGTTGCCTTTAACATTTACGGCGTAAAGTTTGTTACAATGTATACGTAAATGTACCTAACTCGTTTCGTTTTATAATACAATTTGCATTAGAAAGTCTGTCCGCCATTACAAGTTCTGCGTTGGTGGTTTTGCAGACTAGGTAATTTAGTAGAATAGAATACAGCTGGCTACTGAAACCAAATCTCACTTCGCAACTGCTAGCTTACAACATCCGTATCCGCAAAATTCTCCACTTGCTTAAATTGAGTATCTGCAGATCAAGGTAAACTTCGAACATTTCCCTCGTGCATGTTTGTAAAACAATGGTCGGCTTTCTAATCTGTATAGTATGAGGTATTATGAAGAGATTTGTTTGAATATGCTTGAATTCGTACAGTTTTTGTTCGTATTACGTACTTAAATGTTTTGTATTACTAATCCCATGCGGTTTAGAATAATTGGTCAGAACAAGTATAGCTGGTTTGTTAATAATGTAAAAGAAAGTTTTAATTGTGAAAAGCCTCAACTGTAATTTGTATTGGTGATACTGCCGCGGTGTGTCAGGTAATTTTATCGCGTAACTTTTATGTGGGGGGGGGGGGGGGG
>JABXWE010030614.1:0-14197 GCA_014611495.1 Limonius californicus
ATATATATATATATATATATATATATATATATGAATATGTTTTTAATATAATCGGAAAAACTATGTTATGTTTTCAATCTCGAATTTAGAGCATATTTAAAAACGTTTCGCGTCATTCTGTTATTTCTTATTCGTAAAATAAAGGAAAACGCTCGTTGCGTGACTTTGCATACAGAGCTTTACATAAGCAAGGAATGTGACAAATTGTACTACTTTCTGTATTTTTTATTTCGTAAATATGCAAAATCTACAAGGGTACAAAATACCAAAAGTGAACAAAATAATTTAAGACAGTTATTGCATATTGTACATTACAGTGTATTCCAGTAAACTTGTTGACTGTTGGAATCTCGGAAATGTTAACCATGCAATAGCCTTCTGAAATAGAAATTGGAACCGGAAGTACAAATTAAATATGTTTTCTTGGTTTCATCTTTTCCACAAACGCGAATTTGCAATTTTCCAAGTGAAATTCTATAAAGAACCTTAACTTAAAAAACGCCTGCCATATGATTTATCATACGTAGGTTATTTCTCTCTTTGATTTTACATTAGATGTAGACGCTGACGTGCTGTCTGCAGTCTATAAACATAGTTTTGTGAGTAATAGTGCTCGAAATTTTTTATTCAAATTTCTGGAGAAACTCTTGTGAGATTGAAAGAGAATTTTGAATTTTGTTTTGCACGTAATTTCCAGAAGAGGCAAATTAATCTTATGTTGATTTTTTAACCTGTACAACCTGTTAAATTGTACAATCTATCAAATCCTCGAGATGCAGGAAAACTCCTCAATTATTTGGAGTAGGTTAACTCAGATAATGAAGATTATACTTCAGTGAGGGACTGCAACCGTATAAACTTGACTGTATTTTCATCAAGAGCTGGTCTCAAGATAGCGATGTTGCACTAAGTAATGACGAAGAAGAATAAGGCATTCGTTTTTTGGGAAATGTAGTGCTAAACAATTGTTGGAAATAATGACTGTTAATTCGGTTGGTAAATAATCAACATTTATCTCAAAGATAAGGAGGACAGTGACTTACCCATAAACGAATAAACGAAGCTGGTGATGTTGATGTTTCGACTTTAAATGAAGAAGAGCATGACATACCAATTGCTAAAATATTCAAAGTTGATATTGTTAAGCTTCGTAAATATTAGCGTCCTGATAAAAATCCGCATACCAAGAGGCAACGTATTTGGGACGAAAGAATCTCGACATATAGAGAGGAAAAAATGAAAGTTGACAAGTCGTTCAACCCTACCACTGCATAGCTAATCAAGGAAGAACAGTTGACTCCGATAAATTTATCCAAAATATTTTTTCCTGAAGCTTTCATGGAGATCATTTGTACTGAATACACATTCAAGGGAAAACACAATTTGTCTGTTTCTACCGAAGAGATATATGTTTACTTTGGAATTTTACTTCTACCTGGGTATGCCAATGTTCCCCGCAGAAGATTGCATTGGGAAAGAAAGGCGATACATTCAATCCATTAATTAGTAACACATATCTCGTAACCGGTTTTGAAAGTATACCTCGTTACTTAGTACAAGAATTGAGCCAAACAACCTGATTTATAAAATACAACCCTTGTTACAGAGAGTAAATAATGTTTCGCAAGAATTAGTCGAACCACTATCTTCTTGTTTTCTTACTGCATGAAGCAACGGAGCTGTATTTTGGCAACCATAGCAACAAACACTTAAAATCCATTCGTTATGCATTTACATTTTGGTGCCTGGCACCACAAAAAGGTTATAGTTTGAAGTTCAATCTTTACTACAGAGCGGGAGACAAATCAGAAGCAAAAAGTTTGGAATCGAGTGTTACTAAGAAATTATGCTGGCTATTTACTCCGAAACTACTATTTACCCTGTTACGAGAACTGAGAACAAATAATATCAACTGCATTGGCACTATTCGACCTGATCGTATAGTAAAAGTACCATTGCAAGATCTAAAAAACGCAGGTATTTTAAAAGATAGTTCTAATGAAATCACTCTTACTAGAACGAACGACAAGAATCAAGTAACAATGGCATCAAATGTCAAAAATGAGGAGATATGTCTCATCAACAGATATTGTAAGCGTTAGTCCAACAAAAAAAGAACATATCCAAGTGGATCAACTCCAGTAATCGACTTGTACAACCAAGTTGTAGGTGTTGATTTGTTCGACAAAATGCGTGCTCTCTACAGAATACGTATAAGATCAAGAAACGGGCACTGGCCATCCATTCCATTTTGTTCGAGTGGTGCATTGGTCAACATGTGGTTTCTTTATCGATTTATTCAGACAAAATTGGCCTTCTGGAATTCTTGAGAGAAACTGTTCTATCATTGCTGACGGCTCCTGAATATTTGTATGGCACTAAATCAAAGCGCAGTAAAAAGGTTCTGAAGGAAATAGGTGACGACAGGATCTACCACCTGATTGACACACAGACTCTTCCAAGACGTTGTGCAAAATACAATGTGGGAATACATCCAGACTCACGTTTCCGTATCTCATACTTCTCCTGTATAATTTATGGGTGGCCGCTGGCTTGCTCGCCACGGTTTGCTCGCCACCGTTTCCTCGCCACCGTTTCCTTGCCACCGTTTGCTCACCTACCGTTTGCTCGCAAACGATTTGCTCGGCAAGCCGATTCCTCGCCGGACAGATGTTCAACAAGGATTTAGTATATGCTGTTGGAATTCTCAAAATCTTCCTCTAAGTGGAAGGATGTCCAAGGAATGTTGATAGTAAAAGTAGGGCTACCTATTCTTGTAGTTGAATTCGTATTGGGTAATACTTTTTTTTGTTCCTAATAAAATTAACTAGAAGTGGATCTGATTTTACATTGTATATGTTTTTTTATTTATTTTTAATTAATGACTTCGTAAAACAACCTTAAAATTGCATTATTGTTATAGAAACAGCATTTAAGTTTTCAAAAAGTTTAATATACAGTTAGACACACAAACCACTTCGGTGTAAAGAATAATAAATATGAAACATATACACTGCCCAAAATAATATAGGGATCACTATTTGCATATGGAAGTATTAAGTTAGCAAATAGCATACGATAATGACATCGATAAGAGTGATAGTGTGACATGTCTAAAAGATTGATATGATCTCTCAACTTATTACTTGCAATACTTTTTCAGCAAACTTGAGTTTAACGGTAGTGCAGTAGAAACTTAAGCGTGGCATAGTAGTGTGTGACAATTGCAACTCTCTAATGTAAAGAAAGAAAACTCTATGACGGATTCTACTGAACATGACCAGCGTTTAAAAAGGCGTTTGAAAGCAAATGACAGGATAAGCGCATTGACACTGCTGCAAGAGGGCCGATCTCAACGGTACTTTTCAAACGTCGTAGGTACAACACAACATGTTGTCTATAGACTGTTGGGTAGGCATACTGATACAGGAAATGTAGCTAGAAGACAAGGATTCGGTCGTCTAAGAAAAACAAATGTTGCGAAGGACAGATCACCTGAATTCAGCGCTGCGGAATCGTACAGCAACTATGCGGAATGTACAGAGATACCTTTTACGAACCACTGGGGGGTTGATTAGTGATCAAACAGTAAGAAACCGCCTACATTAAGCTCAAATTACGTCCAGAAAACTTACAACAGTACGTCGACTGGAATGACATCATCAGCAGGCAAGATCATAGCTTGTTATATAGAAATTGACAACTACGCCATTGGCGCCCTGTAATGTTTTCAGATGAGTGAAGATTCATTGTCGTGTCTTAATGGTCGTATCCGAGTTTGGAGATGGCCTGGATAACGCCACTTACCTTTTACAATGGTAGAAAGTGAATCTTTTGGGGGTGCTTCTATAAGGCTTGGAGCTGTATTAGAATGGACAGTAACACCGACCTGATTATCGTTCGAAATGGTAGTCTGACGGCACGGCGATACATAACTGAAATAGTGAATACTCAAGTACATCTTTCCGCACGTAATGCAGGTCCAGAATTTTTGTTCATTTATGACAACTCTCGCACCCCATGTTACCAATTTAGTCAACAAATTGTCTTCGTGACCAAGAAATTCAAACCATGGTCTGGTCGGCATGTAGCTCGTTTGTAAATCCCATTGAACATCTGTAGGATTTCTTAGGGAAAGCTATCAAGACCTATCCAAACCCACCAATGACAATCTAATGAGTGGGAATTGCCCTTGTAGAAGTATGGCAACGAATTCCTCAAGAAGCTGTACTTATTCGTAGCATCCTATGACATTGCAGTGCTCTTATAAGAGCCAGAGGTGGCAACACCTCATACTAAAATGTAAAATATCTTTGTAAATGTGCTGTGAAAAATAAACATTTCAGAAACACGATATCCACTTTGATTTCTGACATTGTTCACTTCTTTAGATGTCATGCAACAGGTGTTCAATTATTTATGATATGGTATGTATTATCATATAATGGCATGTTTAAGCTGTATTTATCTTGATTTTCAAAATTAAACATCAATTCAAAACAAACTGTAGCAATTGTAAGAAATGATCTCTATTCCGTTTAATCAATTAACTAATTAACTGTTCATTATCTCAATATCGAATAGTTCACTTTTCAAGTGTTCCTTTTCTATTCCACTACTATCGATTAGTTAACAATGTAAAATGTAATGTGCGTACATTAAGCAAAATATCTATAATTATAATATGATTAATAACTCTTCTTTTTAACCAACCTTTTATCTACTACGGTTTCCCATGGTGAGCATGCTATCTCGGACACCCTCCATAATGACAATAGTTTCACCAAAAAATGTAAATGGAAGACAGCGCTGTAAATAACTAATATCATTTCCTATGTCTAATTTAAGAATGAAAGCGATGGACTTATTATAGGATTCATTGCGGTAAATTGAATTTCAGATAAAATAGGGTATCCAACTGGGACAGCTTTATTGCTTGCCTTTTTTATCAGAAGAGTATTAAACGTAACAAAAAAATCAAGTTGCCAAAGTTAGGTCAATCTGTACGTGTTTGAAATGAAATAATAAAATATGGGGATCACGTACGGGTACCTGCAATTTTCTGTCTATATCATACATTCTAAACTGCCAATAATGTGAAAGCATTTATCAGTAATACCTTTCCTACGTATCCGTTCCTGTAAATTATTTATCGGCAGGCACTCGGGATGTGAATCCTCTTCTGTACTGTGCACGTAAAAATACAATTATTCTTTCCGTAGCAAGCGCGAATTAGGTTTTAAAAATTTACGGAAAAGACTAAAATCTACTACGGTCCTTTCAGTAAAATTGTTTTTGTTTCAGGTTTTGCATGGTATTTATGTGCCTGAGCTTGAGCGTGTTTTCCACAATTGAGGCATACGAAGCGACAGCAGGCAATATACTTTTCTACATGGAGATCGTTGTAGTTGTTTGGTTTACCATCGAATTTGGCCTTAGGTATGTTTTGCTACGCTTTTAAACTATATGTTTGTACACGCAATCCAACAAGATATTTAAAAGGGGTCTTTTATAATTTTCTCATTACTTTGTACTGTATACATTTACTATTACTACGTAAACCTCTGGTAAGTGTTCGACGAAAATTGAAAATGAGAACGCACAAAGAAATTGGTTCTAATAACATATTACAACTACATGTTAATTATGGTAACTATTCAGTATTGGTATTGGTATTGTAATTTTTGTAGAAAAATTACTTATTGATTATAGTAGAGATTCGTCATCGTTATTTACGACTAAAAATGTATAGCATTAGCATTTCACTTCAAGTAATTGCCAAATTGGTTAGCCCTGCTCCGAGGAATCTTGAAAGAACACGCTTTTCCTGTTTTAGAGCATTAAAGTGTTCTCCCTGAGGACCTCGTTAGCACTACAAAACATCGCTGAATGTGCTTTGGTTTCGAAACAATTATTAAACAGCTAATTCTCTGCATACTAATTTCTCGCAAAATTTTTTCTTTTTAATAATTGGTCTAATATAAAATTCTAATTTATTGTACTTGACCTTTAGAGTAAATGGTAGACACATAACTAACTTAAAAAAATACGTCTATGGTTGTATATTTAACAAGTTTGTGAAGATTAATTTAATTTAGTTTACGCTGTTTGCTGTTACTTAATAAGTTGAATTATATTTAGATTACGCACCCATCTACCGAGCTAACTGAATATAAATAATCGATTTCAAATTTTGATAAGACATATTTGTCGATACGATACCGGCATTTTGATCTTGAAACTAATTTAAATAAAGTATCAAATGGATTTCGAAACAGAAGTAATTTCGTTAATGGCTTGGAAATTCTACCGTTACAGCGTAAATTTCTACAGCTGTCTTATTGTAATTTTCATTTTTCCATTTGGAGGAATCAGAAACCACTTCGGATTACAACCTTCGTTAAAAATGCATTCCTTAAAATTTTGATACCTGATTCTACAAAAATAAATAAAAACATTGGATAGTGAGAAACTTTTTTCGAAATTTATGTAAATTTAATCATAGCGAGGTGTTCCTAATCGGAATTGTTCTTTCTCTCTAGGCTGTGGTCTTCGGGGTGTCGTTCTCGCTATCAAGGCCCTATGGGTCGCCTTAAATTCATGCGACGACCATTTTGTATCGTAGGTTTGTATAGTTAATTAACGATTAACGCGTATTCAAAACTTGAAGCTATTTAATAACCGTAGATGTAGTAACAATAGCGGCTTCCTTTGTGGTACTTGCGATGGGATCAAGCGGACAAGTGTTCGCTGCTAGTGCTTTACGAGGCCTTCGTTTCTTTCAAATATTACGTATGGTGCGAATGGACAGACGAGGTGGTACTTGGAAGCTCTTGGGATCCGTCGTCTATGCTCATAGGCAGGTAAGGAAATGTTCATGTGATCCTTTGAGATGGTTTTAGAAAAATTATAATTTTGTTAGGAACTTATAACGACGCTTTACATCGGTTTCCTAGGCTTAATTTTCGCTTCATTTCTCGTGTACCTCGCAGAAAAAGATGTCAACAGAAAATTTTCAAATTTTGCTCAAGCGTTGTGGTGGGGAGTGGTGAGTTATTATTACTAAAAATTAATAAAGTTAACCTAGGCTACGCTTCTTGTAGATAACTCTTTGTACTGTAGGCTACGGGGACATGGTACCGGAAACGTGGCAAGGCAAAATAATAGCGTCTTTCTGCGCCCTTCTTGGTATTTCTTTCTTTGCATTACCAGCTGTAAGTGCCATTTTGCTTGAATGGTTCCACATATGTATTGTCGATCATTTCAGGGTATTTTAGGTTCGGGATTTGCATTAAAAGTTCAACAGCAACAACGTCAAAAGCACATGATTAGAAGAAGACAACCAGCAGCTATGTTGATACAATCACTTTGGAGATGTTATGCTGCTGACGAACATTCTATATCTATTGCTACTTGGAAGATTCACCAAATTCCATTACCTAGTCCACCATCGTAAGTTCACTAATTGTTATAAAATTATTTATAAATTAGTACAAGTACTTCAGGAATCTAAATACTAGCTTAACTCTTCCTTTTCTATTTAATTTAGTCTTATATTACATTTGTTTGGTCGCCCAATTAAATGCTGTATGTTGAAGTCGTACTTAACTGGAGTTTGCTAAAATAGTTATTACGTCTTTACGAGAAAAATAAACTGGAGAGTTGTTTATTAACCAACAAACTTGAGAATTACGTTTACTGCCTGCGCAGAAAAACCGCTATACATTATTCCTCGAGTATTATGGAACCGGCTATAATATAATGCAATAATACCTGAGATCCAAACCTAACCTCCTCGGGTATAATGGACTATCGGCTATAATGGACTAAATCCTCTACAAGGTTACTTTTTCTAAAATCATGTGTACTAACTATTTTTTTAATTTTCCAATCAATCTATTTTTTTTTATTGTACATTAATTAGCAATCAGAATAAATTATTCTATAGGTTAATGTGCTAACATAGGACCTTAAGTATGAAAATCCTTATATGTCGGGATGAGGCCTCTTCCAGTGAGGAGTCCTCTTCTTTTTTCATCTGATGTCGTTTGGCCAGTGGCGTTTCAATCTTCTGTTGCCTTGGGGATATAAAAGTGGGCGTATAAGGGGATTGCTGTGTGTTGTAAGTCTGTCATGATGTTTGTTGCTTCTTTCTTGTATGACGTCGTATGGAATGCGAAGGTCGTCATGTAACGTTCGGTTGGACACATACCAGGGAGCGTTTGTCAGTTCACGTAGGATTTTAGATTGGGATCTTTGGAGGATGGAAATATTCGATTTGCTGGCACAACCCCATAATTCGATGCCGTACGTCCATATCGGTATTATTATCACTTTATATAGTAGAATTTTGTCTTCCAGTGGTAGGTGCGATTTTCTTCCGAGTAGCCAGTATAACTCCTTGAATCTCAGGTCTATCTGCTTTCTCTTCTTTGTTATGTGTTCCCTCCAGTTAAGTTTTTCGTCTAGGTGTAGCCCTAGATATCGTACTGCAGAAGATTGTGTGATGAAGGCGTCGTTGATGGTGACTGGAGTACATCGACTTTTTCTCAGGGTAAAAGTTACTTGTGTTGATTTTGATTCATTGATTTTAATTTCCCATTTGTTGGTCCAGTTTTGTATTATATTTAGATGGTCTTGTAGGTAGGAAGTTGCAGTTACAGGATTTTCGTGGCTTGCAAGGATAGCTGTATCGTCAGCGAAGGTGCCGATTATAGTATTAGTTGTAGTAGGAAGATCAGCTGTATATAGTAAGTAAAGCAGAGGGCCCAATACGCTACCTTGCGGTACTCCAGACTTTATTGTGAATGAGTCAGAGACTTCACCATTTACTTTGGTTCTAAACTGACGATCGCTTAGATAAGATTTGAGTAGGTAGAAGTGAGAAGGGAGAAAGCGCTTGATTTTATAGAGAAGACCATCGTGCCAAACCTTGTCAAAAGCTTGACCTATATCGAGAAAAGCCGATGTACAATATTTTTTGCTTTCCAAGGATTTATTAATTTCATGAACGACACGGTGACATTGCTGGGTCGTTGAGTGGTGAAGCCGGAATCCGAATTGGTGATCCGGGATTTCGTCCAAAAGTGAGCTCATTCTGCTAAGTAGTAGTTTTTCCAGTAGTTTGGCGATGGTTGGTAATAAACTTATGGGTCTATAAGAAGATACATGATTTGGATTTTTGCCGGGTTTGGGGATCATAATTACCTCCGCTATCTTTAGCGGATTTGGCCAATACTGAAGTCTTAAAACGGCATTGAAGATATATGTTAACATTACAATGCCTTTTTTTGGGAGTTCTTTCAACATTTTTGATGTAATTTGTTCAGGACCTGGTGATTTTCTATTGTTTAAACGGGTTATTTCTTTTTTGATTTCTTTAGGAGTACCAATCAATCTATTTATCTAAAAACAGTATCAGTGTTTCTAATGGCTACGAATATTATTTTATAGGGAATTACTGAATAGAAGAATGATCAACTTAGAAATACTTAATGATAATTATTTATTTGGGGTAATGTTTATTTGTTTTTTTTGTCCATGCCCGTAACACTGCAGCCACTGGGGCTTATTGTACCTTGGGTACAAACTTAATCTAATTTAAAGTATATATACCTAAGATAAACCGGTAGCGCTGGGGCCCGGTATCGAACCCACGTCACAACGTCCCGAATTTCTCAGTAACTTTGGCTGCAAGCAGGAAAATCACTCGCATACCCAGGCCTCTGTAATTATTATTTACAAGTGTTCTAGTAGAATTTGTCAGGTGTGAATATGTTAGGATTTCACCATGACGTCTATTTAAATGAGACGTACAAGGAACTGCATTTAGTAGAAAGTATGATTTAACGAAATTTTTAGAAAGCAATAGGAAGGAAAGACTGTACAGCTGTTAGGCATAATAAAAATAGCAATAAAATGTAGCAAACAGATTACTAAATTTTTATAACATTTCGATGAAGATGCAAGGGATTCACCGAGAAAAAGTTTTACGTCTTATGCTACAATATTAAAGCATCACCCCCTTGCAAATTTTTGTTTAAACTACTTACTTTATATTACTATTTCGTATTTGTTCCTTAGGTGATTACTTTACATAGTTCTACTGTATATACCATATATATCATATGGTAGAATACAAAATAGCTGTGTTATGTTCATAAATAAATTTTGCTATTTTCTTTTTTTCTTTATTTCTTTATCAATTCCTCTTTTACCTTACGGTGTTGAGGTTGACATTCATACATCCGGGATTAACTGAAGGTGATAAATCCCGTTTGGACTTGCATCATGTTCCTTTCGTTCTCCTTAACTACATTTGCTCTCTTCATTTTTACTATTTATGTTAATTATATGTATGATGTTGTGTGAAGCCTTGTTACTTCTTCTGGTTAGCCAATGGTTAGGAGAAGCGTCGTTAACTGTAACCCAACGTCGAATGATAACCGAGCTCGCTACCCTATCCCAAGGTTCGAACCAATGACTTCGCATTGCGAGACTAGCCTTCTTAGCACTGATCTACTCGGAGGTTTGCTACTTCCATGCACAGTAAATGAATAGATAATATTTTCCGAGTTACCTAATTTCCGTAGTGTTATTTTGTAATACTGAAGTGCTCAATATATTAATGTACGTGCCTACGGCATAAACTGTACGTTACATAATAGCCTAGCAACACAAGCCTTCCTTAGCGCGACTAATTTCAGACATTCAAATATGCATGAATTCTTTTTTAAGATTTCCATATGCTTCTTATTACTAGTATTAAAAATCGTTCTTATGTTTACTACAAATGAATTACTTTACTATATGTTACAGCACAACTGTTATTTTTAACTAATCACGATGACACATAGTGAATCGAAAGAAACATGAAAAACTTTTGGGTTTATACTGTTTCTGTTATACTCGAATTAAATGTTAATTTTAAGTAGACTGCTTTCCAATATATACAAATATAATTCATGACTTTCAATGGTACGTTTACGGAATCTGTGTCTGATATAGGGGTTTTCAAGGCACCTAAAATTGTTATTGATTATTAGTTAACGGGATTCCTGGGTGTGATTCTAATATTATTTATAAAAGTATCGCCGAAATCTTATAATTTTGGAAGTACATTATGAAAACCAATATTTTTGTTTATATCTATTGCTCCAAAAATGTTTTCTTTTTCGGAACTACTTTGTACACCGCTTGTGTAGCAATTGTGATTTTTTTCAAACTGTGAAGTTGGTTCCGTAGCCTTTACCTTCTTGTATACGAAGAAGGTTATTGATTTTGCCATTTGAATTGATCAATTTAGTAGTATCATATGAAAAATTATTTTAATTGAAATGGTTGTCAATTTTCCACAGGCTTTATTACTACCCAGCAGCAACCATGAAACATCTCTGACACTAAGGCGGCGTTATTCCTATTCCCGTTCAAGCCCTTCTCTATTTGAACGTATCTCTATCGATTCGTTCTGTAAATTAACGTTTAATCTCCATTGCAGTGCTCTGAAGTATAAATTTCTATGCAAGAGTATTCCCTTCTCCAAAATAATGTAGTTCTGCAAATATACAGTTGTGGACAAAATGGTGTAACCACTTGATGTTATCAACCACGAATGTGTTTTTATACAAGTTGCGACAGTTGTAATTGTTGTTATTGGTAATTATTTTTCTATCTTATATTAAATTCAATTATATAATCACAGTAACCGCAATTATTCGTAGAAGTAACAGTAACATTATATTTGAAATTCAGTCATTATTTAGTGCTACAAACGAGTGTGACCGGTATATTTATTCATACTTATAAATTTATTAACTAATGAAATACAAGAATATCCACATTAATATTTTGTTGAAAACCCTTTAGCGCGAATGATAGCTTTGCACCTTGTTGGCACTGACTGAACAGGCTTTTAAATAAGTGTTTTTGGTAAAGCATTCTACGCTTGTTGTACGGCATCAACCAGTAAATCAGACTGATTAAATTTGCGATCACCTATCCGTCTTTCGACCTCACTCCACAAATTATCTATTGCATTTAGGTCGGGAGACTGCCCTGGCCAGCTCATAACCTTTACGTTGTTATCTTCTAACCATTTTTTATAGAGTGTGCCGTATGTTTTGGATCATTGTCATGTTGGAATAGAAATTCTAATGACATTTGTTCTCTTGCAAATTGCAACATCACTGATGTAAGGATCTCACGATATTGCAACTGATGCATTGTGCCAACAGGACAATGAAATCCACCTACTCCATGCTAAGAAAATGCTCCCCACACTATAATATTCCCGCCCGCAAATTTCGCAGTTCATTTCGTGTATTTAGGATTGAATCTATTACATTTATGTCACCGTACATAACCAGTTCCATCACTACAAATTAAATTAAACTTAGACTCGTTAGACCATAAAACATTTTCCAGTCTTCAGTCGTCCAATGAAGATGTTTTTTTGGCAAAATTTAATCGTTCTTCTTTAACATTCATGATTTACGAGCCGGTTTCCTACTATAAAGTCCGGCGTCGTTTAAACATCGCTGTATTGTGCGATTACAAATATATTGTAAGTCAAATTGTTCCCGAATTTTCGGTGCCGTTAAAAATGGGTTCGATTTGGAGAGTCGTACAATTTTTCGATCAATTCTGAAGATTATAACATTATTATTCTAGATTGAACCTACTAATTATTATTACCGTTGACCTGTAACTGTTCGCGTCCAGCTTGTTTATGTTCCACTGGATTTTTAGTTCGACTGTATACTTTAATTATTCCATCTTCGGCTAATTTTATTGTAGGGCTATTTTTCTTTATCCCGCAATTGCAAAATTAATGATTCCACCGTTTTATCACATTCTGGAGCCATGATTATTATTGACGATTAAAATGCTACAATTGTTTATTTAATTAACGTCAATAATCGTCACGTATTGAAATGCCAACAGAAGCAAATTGACATAGTCGCCCACGCTTCTTTAAGCGTAGGTTTTTATAAATGGTCACACAATGTTTTCGTACTTAAAAAGAGAGTTATTTACAAACAAATATGTAATCCCACATCACCAAAGTTACCCAGAAGATAGCTAACAGTTAACCTCTCAAAAATAGGTCACCATTAGTCAACCAGTTGAGTATGTCACAAATCAGTTAACCATAAAGCAACCTTAAGGCATCCTCAAGGTCGCTAAATGGTTAATTATAGAAGATATCCAAAATCCAACCTTGAAAGACATCTTTTGGTTAACCATAGAAGATGTCCAAAAGCTAGCCTTGAAAGTCAGCTTCTGATTAACCATAGAAGATGTTCAAAAGGTAACCTTGAAATTCATGGTTCGGTTAATCATAGACGATGTCCAAAAGCTAACTTTGAAAGTCATTTTTTGCGCACCTTCTCGACATACCCAAAAGTAACCTTGAAAGTCCACTTTTAGGCATCTCCCCAACATATCCAAAAGTTATGCTCTGTGGTTAACCGTTATACCATCCCAAGAAGGTTATCTTTGATGGATAACCATATTGACGGTAAATGTGCAAAGTGAACCGAGAAACATAACTAAAAGTTACCAGCTCATTCTGTCGAAAAACACCCTTGAAGGGTATCTGTAAGGCAGGCTATATAAAGAATGCTCTTGCAGTTTGAATTAAGATGATCATTTTATTTCTTATAGAATGAGTAAATTGAAAATGCTTATACGAACAATCGCTACTTATTATTAGACAAATATTTTAAATATAACAGATTATGTACTCACAAAAAGTATCAACCTTATATTTTATATTAATATCCAAGATAGTGTTTTTTACTGCGACATCGTAAGTCTCCCTCTATACTTTCGTAGGGGATAAAATGTTCAGTTGTGTGGCATCAGGTATGATCTTTGGCACTGCAAATGAAAGTAAATAATAATTTGTGAACAAAAATTAGCTATTGATGTTAATAATTTTATATTTACACTGCGTTGTAAGTTTGGTAGAAATTATAAAAAAACAAAATGACCTAAAGAAAGCTTTAGACCACCCCCTGAACTTTTTGACAGACAAATATTTAGTAATTGCCCTTGTTTCATAAAGTTCTAAAGAAATGTGTAACTTAAATTAAATGTTAATATAGTGAAGTAAACCAATTTATAAAAAACTTTCCACGATTATTAAGTGAAAAAATGCATAATTTGCATGAAATATAAAAAGGGATTCGATGTA
>JABXWE010030615.1:0-14635 GCA_014611495.1 Limonius californicus
GGAAGAATTACGCCCTATTGACTCACCCTATATATATATATATATATATATATATATATGTGTGTATAATAAGAGCCTGGTGTCAGAGTTTCAACTCGCGCCAGCGGCTTTGTCTTGGCGTAGCTGGGACCGACGGCTTTAACGTGTGCCACGAAGCAAGTTTTGTAATAATCTTTTCCAGTAAAAAAGCTGTACATAAATCATGGCTTTTGAAGATAATCCGTGCCTTATAAAACATAAGAAGAAAATCACACAACATTTTTTTTTGTACAATTAGGCTAGAACTATGCCAACTTAGAAATTCCAAAAAATTGATTTTTAAATTTTAAATTATCCTGAGGTTGCAACACATGCATGCCAATTCTTTCGATTATTATCTCACAGATATCCTGTATATGTATTATCCAATGACAACCAAAATGACTTCCGTTTACAGAATGGCGCTATCTATGTAGAGCATATTTGTACCAATTATTACGAAAAAAAAATCAATAAATAAATTTATTCAATCTGTATATGTAACTTCACTTTGCTCAGAATTAGAAGCACATACAGGGTGTTACACACAAGTATACACGGTACACGGTGACGTAGTAAATTCTGAACACAACCTACCACTTTTGCACAATGGCGTACATCATCTGTTTAAATGAAACGTCCTATATAACGTTATATATTTGTAATTGTCGTGGCCTGTACTTGAAGCAAACACGTGCAGTTTTTAAATTAATAGCAATGTAGTGTTTACACTTACAGCAGCATTTAAAAATGTATTTGATATAATACTACATTAATTATTAAAACTTGTTCATTTTAACAATAACTGCAGTTGCCACAGCCCCCAACAGCACTCATTTCCTAACCATGTTTGTGCCAAAAAAATAATTTTAAAAAATATCACATAACAGATGTTATATACAGGATGTTCTTTAAAAAGTTATACCGCTGCTATGTTTTTACGCCTTTAACCAACTTTTGTATAATATATTGAAACCAAAAAAATTAGAGTGATAAACACATTATTTTAAGTAGATGCAAATATTCTCATTTGTAGAAATAATAGAAAATTAAGTTTTACGGTTAACGTGCATAGTTTTTAAATTTTGGTTGTTTTAGCTTCTAGTCAACACTTAACAAAATTACAATCCGTTGAATAGTAATTTAAGATAAACCGTCTACTGTTCATAGAAAGCTCTACATAGGGCAGTGATTAGCACGATATCAGACATTGAATTACCGACGCCATTGTTACTTACTTCAAACCCTATTGCGGTATTCGGCATAATAAAGCACAACAATATGGGATGGTCATTATAACTTAAATTTTAATATTTAAAGTTATTATATATTATTAAGATATGAAAAAGACGACACTGTAACATTGCCAGTGTTGTATTTTCGACTGGAAGTTAAGCTTGGACTATTAACTGCCCAAGACAAGGAAGTCTATTACAATCGGAGAAGAAAGAAAAAAGTTATTTACATTTTAGTGAATTGTTGTAAAAACTTTGAGGTGACACAACTCTGTAACGTGTCCGAATTTGAACAAAAAAATTACTAAGTGATTTAGGGGTTATATAACCTGAGTTATATATAGTTAAATTATTTAGTACATGTTCAGAATCACCCTGTATAATAAACTATTAACAATATAACGATATTAACGATAGCGGATTACTTTTACTAAAAGAGAACTAAGTCCGGAAAAACTAATTCCCTGAATATTCAAATAAATTCACGTTTAATTTATTTTTTTAACATTGTATATACTTACTAATTACCATCATTACCACCTATATCCGAAAAATGAATCGTCAAGATAATTATATATTATATAAGAGACATCATGTATGCTGTAACATTATTAGTTGAAACCGTAATTCGACACCTAAAATGCACCTTTCAATGAACCGCCCTGTATAATATCCCGGTGAACAAAAATCTGCTTATTTTGGGTAACAATTTCATAATAGGTCAAATAACACAATATTTATAATTGTTGCGCCAATTTATGGGTTAACACTACGGAAATGTTAAAACACACAATAATGGTTCTGAAAATTCATATGTAAGCTTCGTATACAACTCCTACATTTACATTTGTTGAACTTTTTCAAACTTTATTCGTTTCAATAAACAGAAAATTTAAACAAGCAAATAAATTTAACCCGAAATAATGGAAATTCCTAAATCAGGCGTTGTATTAATTATTTTATACTGCAATTGAAGAGATGGATCATGTAGCGCTCCCAAAAATACACTAACGATGCCCACGGGGAAGATGGATTGTTCCAGAAATGGATCATCGGTAGATCGTGAAAATTCATAGACTATTCTCTATAATTATTTTTTACAAGCTATCAATTTAGTCTTCTTCTTCTTCTGTGTATAGGGCAATGACTTGTTCATTACCTGCCACGGAGAAGGTCCTGTGAGTCCTCGTAGCACGAATGCCTGACAGGAGGCTAACCTAACCCGTTCAACAGAGAAGAGAAGTTTCACTACATACATAGTTTACGACTGTTAAAGATGTTCGCATGATAACCGAGACCGACGCCTTTACGTGCCTCCCGACGCACGACCGGTTGCATATGTTACTATATTGTGCACCCATCCCAGTACTGACCAGCGCGGATTCTGCTACACTATGAAAACGATTTGATGACCGACCTGCGCAGAGCTCCGCTATGCAACCGATATTAAAAATTTTACTAAAATCCGACTTCAGTTTTGTGTGATTTCTATTATATTTAAATGGAACAATAAATTACCGTTCGTAATAGCTATTGAACTCGATAGTATTTGAAATTAACAAAAAAATGTTTTAAGCAAATTTTGGAATTCTAAAGAGTAGGTAATAATTCTGTCATGCGACAATATATTAAAATGGTCCACGAATTGTTTTCAAACGGAAACTAGTAAAGACGCGGGAATATTGCACGTGATACATATTAAGAACGCTTGTAAGAACATAAGTTCAATATCCGTAGTACATACAATACCTGTGATAGCATGTAAAACTGTTATGCAATAATCATAATTTATTATTTCCATAAAAAAAGCAAGGGAGTAGAAAATATCAACTTTTCTTCTTCTTAGAGTGCTTTATCTCTTAAGAGACGTGGCGATCTTCTCTGCTATGTCTGTATTGCGCGTTTGGAGTGCCACAGACATAGACGACTTACAGCTTAACGTGGGATAGGTACGAATCACGGGAAGTGTAAACACTTCTACTCCAGAGAAGATTGAATAGACAGAATACCTCGCTGGTTTGCCATTGCCTTGCGAGGGAGAACGGCCGTTAAAAAACCAATGATCCGCTACTGAGAATTGAACCCAGGACCTTCAGCGTAGTAGTCTAACGCGCTAACCTCTAGCCCACGGCCGCCTCAATCAACTTTTAAGAGACAAAAATATGCTATGAAATTCAATATTTTAAACTAAATGTACATATTAGTTTTGAATTAATAAGTAAATACGAGTACATTCTTATTATTCAATTTCTATGAAGTATTGAGGTTCAATTTAATACACAAAGGACTGTAACATGCCTACCATTAAAGGCGAATACACTTATTTTCTAAATAGTTCATACTACTCCCCCAGCTTAAGTTTCTTCCAAAAAGAAATATCGATTTAAAATTAATATTCCAAGATTAAAAGTCGTTTTTCTAACATTATTAGAGCAGTCTTGTAGTCTTGGAATAAAAGTTAAATGGGACAACATACTTTCGAAAGTATGAAAATCGCACTTTCCATGGTGTGGAAAACACTTAATAAATTATTTATTTTTTTGGCTACTAAGTTTCATTTTGTTGCCTTTATATTAAAAGTGTTGGAATTATCAATTCAAATTTAAAACTTGCCCTAGAGCTTTATCAGAAATGACATACAGCGTTACATTTGCGTTATGGAAGCGCTGTAACATTACACGATTGGTTGAGAGCTCGCCTACACACGCGTCTGTACATCAAAGAGCACCAAATAAAGTAGTAGGGGTGGTTTCCAATTTGCAAAGCATAATTTCAGTTCTGTAATTATATAATATATAATCCATTACGTAAATGCAAATTAGGTGATTTTATATGTATGTACGCCGTAGTGTTAACGTACGTAGCAAATTTATAATTTAGAAGAAGATGAAAATGCACAACATTATCAAAAATGTCGTTAAAAATTTGATTTGATTTGAATTTTTGACGCCATTGGAATGTTTATGACGTTTGCTGTGTTTGGAGTTTGATTTAATTAACAAATTTCTGTTTTACAGAGGGTTTATTTCTTTTTGAACCACATTCTGTTTTAAAATTCTATGTATTCTTAATAAAATATATGTAAAATAAAGATTAGGATACCATTTTTACAGTAAATATTATCAATAAATTCAAGCAGAAAATCCTGCAGTTGATGTATGTTACTTTAAAGTAGCCAAATTTCTAGGTTTATCCCAGTAAACTTTATTTTATAAGTAAACCCAAACTAATTCATCGAGTGGAGTCAAATCCGGAGATCTGGAAGGCTAATTTCTTGGTATTTTATCGAACAATCCATCTGTTGATAAATGCCAGGTTATGTATTAAGAGTATAATGTGCTGCAGCTCCGTCCTGATAAAACCAAGTATTTACCAATGTAGAAATCATGATCAAAATGTAAAATACGTAAATCAGAAACTAGATCTTGCTGGTAAAATCCAAGCAGATGCAAATATCTACGGGCTATATCTTAAAACAAGGAAGGCTATAAACGTTTTTCTTTGTATGCTGCTTTCGCTTCTTCAAATAGTTATCAAATGAGGTCAGATCCGGAGATGTGGTAGGCTTCTTTCTTGGTATCTTATCGAACAATCCATCTGTTGATAAGTTACTCGTCAAGGTATTTACATGTATTAAGAGTATATGTTGGAACTCCGCCCTGTTTATACCAAGCATTATCCATGTGTAAAGCATGATCAAAATGCAAAATAGTTAAAGTAGAAATTAGATGCCGTCGAAGAAACCCCAAGCAGTTGTAGCTGTTCACCGGTAGTAACTTAAAAAAAGAAGGGCTATAAATGTGATTCTATGTACCTATGTTGCTTTGGCTTTTTCTAATAATAATCAAATGGAGACAAATCCGGAGATCTGGCAGGCTAATATCTTGATACAGTACATCTGTTGATAGATTATTCGTCAACGTGTTATGTGTATAAAGTATTACGAGTATGTACTGGAATGCTGTCCTGATTATACCAAGCATTAGCAACGTGCAAATTATGATCAAAATACGATGTTGCTGAAGCAAACACGAAGGGCTGTAACTGTTTTCTCTTGTTTGCTGTTTTCGCTTCTTGGGTTGATTTACTGCGGTCCAGCTTAGAGAACACACATCTCGAGTTACGCGAAAGGGCTTAGCAAGAGTGATATTATACGGAATCGTACATCTAACATGAAAATGTTCATGGTTGAAGTATATTCGACATTCAGAGCATCTCAAGGCCATTATAAAGTTACCAAGCTTCAATACTCTTGAATACCTACTGTGATAATTTATGTTGTTTTAAATTTATTTCATAGAGATATAAAAATGTTGTTGATAGTTTAACTGAGATTTCTACAAATAACAAGAAATAGATGACTATAAAAAGAATTAAATATAGTCTCCCTTCAAAGCAATGTATCCGATTGCGCAAACCCTGAGAAAAATATCATTCTACCAAAGAACTGTGTTGCACTAGAAAGAGTTGAAAGTCAGACCGATGCAAATAAGGTGAATTAAGTGGACACTTGTCTTGATAAGAAATATTTAATATTTTCCTCGGTTGACGTGATTTCTGTTTCAAATATTTTAAGAAATTTGTGCGAAGTGCTAAAAGATTACGGAAATATTCTGTTATTACTATGGAACATTTTGGAAGATAATGAATCAGAAGTATCCATTGAGTTTCCCACAAAATCGATCCCGTTGTCCTTCCAGCAAACTTTATAGACAATCACCAAGTTTGCATTACTTTGCCTGTTGTTCTAATTCGGATGTATAGTATTTTTTAAGTAACTCCATAAATGCTTTTAATCACGGTATACGGTGTGCCAACCGCTTGACAGAATGCCTTGATATTTTACAGTTCCTCATATGGCGCATGCAACGGTTCTTTGAATTTATAATTGTAAAATTATTAATGCTATCATTAAAACATGTTCAAGTGATCATATATTAAACCTAAAACAATCTTACCTACATGAAAAATATTCGAGGGGGTCAAATTTTAATCATTTAAAAGCTTTAAAGAAACTAATGGGCAAAAAAATTAAAAACTGTTTTGAAAACTTTGTACATATTATAAAAACAGCACATTTGTTTATAATTTACAACCAAAGTCCGGTCTAATAAACGAGAGTATGGAACCCTCCAAAAAGTAATAAAGTTTGTCAAAATTTATATTCTGAATAATCGGCAACAGAACCGTGTAATTTATTGCCTATCAGTCGACATGCCATTAATGCCCAATACCAGTTTACAAAAGGAAGAATATGGAAAAGTGAACGCACATGAGATAGGATAAATAAACGAGGGGTAAACCATTCGTGAAATATTGCGTACATCGTCTTTTGTGATGTCAAGGAAATGCCGTGAAATATATAAAATACGAATATTTCTACAATACAAAGAATCCTCGGGAATATGTAAAATTTTTGCTGAAATATCCGAAATATTTACCGATCTTCAATATTTATACATAAAATCCAATTTTTTAAATTTACGTTAATAATGACAAAAAGGATTAATTTTGAGCTGTTAAACGAACAAGATTTAAAAAAAAGCAGCTTATAATAAATAAATGAAAAACTCAACATAAAGCATTTTTAACATCAAATACCGTTTCATGAAAATTGTGTACTTTACATGGGTATTTATTAAATCCATCCAATTTTCAACAAAATCACTTCGTCTTGTAGAATCCAAGTAGAAACAAGAAAGTGCAAGTAAAGGAGCAGAGAAGTCTCTACGGTATAACGAAATTAATGGCTCCCTGCCACTCTCCTCTTCCCTGCCATTAGTGACGGATACTGTAAATTATTTTCTTTGTTTTTCTTGTATTTTCATATAATTTATGTTAACTTATGTGCATTCTAAAGTTCTAGTGATGAAGAACTACTGCAACTATAAAAAATATCAAGACTTCGTTAAAATCCCTAGTTTAGGGGGAAAGGATGGGAAGAACCGTTTTTACAACTATTATTAAAGAATAAAAATTAGTTCGCGATATATTTCTTAATTAGCATAGAAGCATAATGATTGACCATTATGACCGCCAGACAAAAACCAGTATAAGACAAATAAAATTTATACGAGGCTTATTCGGAAATTAATTGCGAATCGGCCGTAAAACATAAGTGTAAATTAAAAAAATTAATATGCTTAAAAATCTTAGATACACTCCCCAACTATTTCTCTATATACTCACCCTTGAAATTTAAACACTTATCATGTCGCGGCATAAGTTTTTGTAGACCTTCATCATAGAAACTCTAAATAAAAACCATTTTATACTATTGTTTTAAGGTTGTCGTCATTGCGAAATCGCTCGCGACTTCTTAAAACATTCTTAAAATGGAGGAAGAGGTGATAGTCACTCGATGTTAAGACGGGACTGTATGGGGGATGGTTAATAATTTCCCAATTGAATTGCTCAATGAGTTGCACAGCACGAGCTGATGCGTGCGGTCGGGCGTTATCGTGCAAAAACACGACTCCTCGACTTTTGTTCTGAATCGCCATTTTTTTCTTAAGGTCTCACCACACACGTTTGCTTTACTTATTGTACCGAGTTCCAGGAAATCAACCACCAATACTCCTTTCCAAAAAACAATAGCCATAAGCCTTCGGAATATTTTCTTGAATTTGTTGACTTTGGGGGTACACGCATGCTTCCACTGCATTGACTGTTGCTTGGTTTCAACATTTGTGTAAGACATAGACCTGCACAACCCCCCCTCCCACACTGCTTTCAAAAGATTTCCGGCGGCCTGTGTAATAGAAAGGAATGATGTAACAAAATGGACTCATTAACTTAAACACTAAGGAAACCTAAGAAATCTATTCAATATGAGGTCATTTCTTCGGATGATTCAGACCGGGTCATCGTGGAATTGTTGCTGACGTTTCGCTAACCGTTGCAGGTAGCATTATTAAAGTCTAATGCTACCTGCAACGATTAGCGAGAGGTCAACAAATCCTGGAAGCTTGAAACTTTAAATGTATTTAAACTTCTACCGCTTAGCAAAGTAATTATTTTAACATTACTGTGATGTAATGATAAAAAAACACTAATACGTGTAATGCATTGATATTAATTGAAATTACCCTTTTCACAATATGGACTTTACAAAATAGTTGAAGCAGTAATTGTACCTTTACTTGGAAATTGAGACGTTAAAACCTATCTGCGGAACGTACTTTAGCATATTTTAATTTAGGCCTCGACCTACTGCCAAGTTGTGCCGGTCTGGTGTAGGAAATCCAAGTCTCGTCGCCAATCACAATATGATTCACATACTCATCGCCCTCAATTTCGTAGCGATGCAGGAAGGTTAGTGCAGAGGCAATTCGCTGGTATTTATGAGCATCTGTCTACATTTTTGGCACCGACCTCGCACAAAGTTTATGGTATTATACCGTACGTGAAATTTGCGGCCCTTTCTAAAATCGTAATACGTCATTCTTTTTGATTGTGCTTGTCACTTTTTCCACAAGATCGTCGTTGACAACAGAAAGTCTCTCTTTGACATTCCTACACCAATGTCGCACCTTTCCTTCACTCATGATGTCTGGACGATAGACTTCTCATATTTCACGGTAAATTTCAGCAGGATTATCGACTTTTTTTTACATGGAGAAAACGAATCAAAAGCTTCACACTAGGCAGGATTTTTAATTGTAGTGTTCACGTTAGTGCTTTATTATACAACGGAATACAATGACAGAATCACGGTAAAGTGACATGTAACTAACTCATCAACCACTACAGCACCCCCACAATTCACCAAATTGACTACACACCCTCACTCGTTAATCGCCCCTTAGTTTTTGAATAATCCCCGCATAATATGATACTTCATCTTTAAAAGGATCATTTATTATAGTGAAACTTTGCAGATTTATCGGATCACTAGATTTTTTATTGACTGTTGGTGCTTTAGGAAATGCAGATTTTGTGGGTTTGAAAATAACCGTTGCTATATTTTGGTTTATTTGGTAGTAACTTTCGAAAAGTTATATATACCCTGTAGTAACCTTATGCTAAAGATATTATATATTGTGTGAATTCCATTGCTTGCTTGATACTTGTGTAAATCATAGATATTGCAGTCTGTTCGGTATTGGAACACGATATAACACTTAACACCCGCACACTTAACTGACACTGTTTATAAAAATGAACAAAAAACTTACAGAATCAATACATATGGGTAAACAATTAAGAACGGCCAACATTCAATAGCCTCATATGGCAAGACAAGATTTTTGGTGGATTATCGGAGAGCGTGAATAAGTCTGATTGGGTTTACTAGTCAGGATCGAGAAAAAATAGAAATTATCCACCGTAGGAACAACAGGCGTAAAGAGCCAAATGGCGGAAGTGGTAGAATTCAGTGCTATTGCAGCAATAACTTATAACGGGAAAGACGGCAAGAGACAAGGAGATAAGGAAGATCGTAGATTGTAAGTTATTGTATAGAAACTTTAATTTGAGAAAACTTAAACTCTCTGTTAGACATTGCGAAATATAATAAATTTCAGATCTTCAGATTAGTTAAGGCAGTTCGCGTTACTGTAGGTGGATACACTTTAGCGCGGTACTCACTTTTTTTTTTAAACGTAATGTTTTGCTAACGGACGTATACCCTGCTCATAGAATTCTTGTGGCAGCTGATTGAAGAGGTCTTCCACAGCTATCTGTACGTCTGCGTCAGACTCAACATGCCGATCTTTTAACACCTTTTCCAAGTCGCAAAAAATATGGAAATCGCAAGGCGATAGATCTGGGCTATAGGGTGGATGCTCTAAATCCCTCGTTGAAGACTTTCTTTTACCACCATGAGGACTAGCATTGTCATGCAGCAAAATGACCCCATGCGTAAGTTTTCCTGGATGTTTCCGTCTTATTGATTGATGAAGCTTGTTCAGATTTGCATTGACATTTACTCCAGTTTTCTTAAGCTCTATCAACAAGGGTCCTTCATGGTCGAAAAAAATGTCACCTTGCCTACAGAAGGTTGTGCATTAACTTCGTCGGTGATGGTGAACCTGAATATTTCCACTGCATCGACGATAACTTACTAGATGGCTCCTAGTAATGGCATCAAGTTTCGTCACCAGAAACTGTTGACAGAAGAAAGTCACTATTTTGCCTATAGTCTGTGAAGTGTTGCAGAGATACGCCTATTCCTAAGCGTTTTTGTTCATTACACAATAGGCGAGGAATCCAATGCGAACAAACTTTGCTGTAACCCAGATTACGAACAATACTATGGACAGATCCTACACTTGCATCAACAAAAAATTTCTCTAATTAAAATTCGACGGTTTTCTCTAATGAGGCCTTTCACACATGCCATATTATTTCGGTTAATGCAGTACACCGTGCACCTGGTTGCGGTTCCTCCATAGTCCCCTCTTTACTATTCTTAAATTTTCGGCACCAATCCTTCACAGTTGGGTACGCAATAGATGCATTTCCACACACTGCTTGCATTCGCGTATGAATCTGCAATGCCTGCACACCCGCAGCGCATAAAAATTGTAGGACCGCACCCTGATCAAACGTCAAATCAAATTCAAACGCGAGAATCTTATTAATGTGTTGCTTACAAACACTATTAACATGAACAAACATCATTTGAATTATTGCATTTGTTTTCAAGGTTAAGTTGATCAAAGATGGATTTCAGTTGAACACGGCCCGTGTATATATATATATATTTACATATATATTTACAATTACAGAAAAGAAATCAGTAAAAACAATCCTAACCGAACGGATTCATTTCACATATCCGGCAGTATAAAGAGAACCACAGAATGGTGGGTCTTTTATGCCAATCGGCGTCGTTAGCACCCTTTCCTACTGCTGGGCATCGGGCTCTTCTCTGCTATTGTCGTCGGGAAATCAAAATGCATGATCGAGATATGAAATTCGGCTATTTGAAACGGGAATCCATGCGATACTATTCTGCATATTGAAGCTAGGGAATGGGTCAGGTTGTAAAAAATGTTTTCAAAGTAGGTAGTAGATTGCTTACTATTACGTTTCCTTCTATGAAGTGAAATCCCCTTACTTCAGCCTCCCCATGCAATCTCGTTAGCCGATGACGATACAAACAGGAGGAACCTACGTATTAACGTCGAATCCGATTGCCAGAAATTTCAGAGAAAGTTTTTGGCATGAAAACTCTGCGGTTGCCAAGCGGATTGGGGAATTGTGTATGGTGGGTTGAAGCACTGCGCAAAATACTACTGGAGAATCGAACCCATGACATACTCGATTTTTTGCCCAGAAAGCAAGTGTTCTGAGAACAATAGAAAAGGTTACGAAGGAAACCCGATTCTACGCCAGATATTGTAATGTTACCGTAAGTACAAGTTTTTGGACGTAGATCAATTAAATAAATAAAGTGCGTATGGGAAATTATTACGGGAAGGCCTAAAGGCAGTTCAGCACCCTGCTGCGACTAACCCAGAGGGACCAACGGCTTTGGGTGCTCTCCGAGGCCTCAGGGTAGTAGCTTGTTAGCGTAGGTTCTTGGTCACCCATTCAAACGGTAACCGCGCGAATAGTTGCTTAACTTGGACTATTGTTCGTCCAGTACTCGCAGTTGTCCGCCACGTTGCTCCGTAGGAAGATAACGTGGAATGGAATCAATATAAAGGAATTTTGAGCGTATTCAATGCAAAAACATAATCTCGAATTTCCAGACCGCCGTTGACTACAAACGATTCTAACACATCCAAATTGTGTATAAACTTTCTGGTGCGACATCAAGTGTTACCAGAAAGAAGGTTACTGGCTAACCACTAAAACTAATGCTAGTAAGAAATGGAAAGGGTACCATTTCAAGCATCCCTCATTTTATATTCGTGTTTTGTGATAACCAATCTCATATTTATAACTCAATTTACGTAGGTGCCAATAAGATGCGTTAACGTTAACAAAAGTCACCCTCTCTAATAAGGTTTTGAATTCCATCTACGAATAAACTGTATTGGTAAAACATACTCTTAGAGTTAGAAATAGAATGAATTTAATAATTTACTTTATTTATGTGCGAAATAAAAGAAATATGAGAGATCATGTCTTCTTAAAAAAGGATAATCTGTCCACAAAAGCAGGAACATGCCTTCCTGCTTTTCGCAAACTGCCGAGCTTTAAAACAACGATATATCCAAAAATAATCCGCAGGGCAGGATTTTAAATCCTGAATGAATGTCAAATCAATGAACGCCCACAGTGCTAAATCGGCTCGTTTTTAATCACCCACATCTCAAGTTAACCATTAACTTTTATAATGTAGAAAACAGCCCTCAACCAACAAAACGCTCGTAAACACCCCATCTTCAAAAGGTGAGTTCTCAGAGCGTGCAGCTTCAACACAAATAGAATAAAGATCAAAGCGCTAATTTAATTTTACTACGTGGTACATCATCTCTGATGAAAGGTCATGAAGCACTTTTGGAGAGTGGCTGAATAGCGAGTAGTTTCCGCTTTAAGGGATATCCTTGCGAGAGATCATTTTCTAGATTTAATTTCAGAACCGAAAAGTTACACTTGCCGGCGTGTAGTGTTACCAAAACCCTGCCCAACCAATATCGAACATTAAACATTGACTTAACGGTCGTTTGGTTCGTAAAAATAGTCCTATGCAATTACTAATTTAATTTAAAATCGATAACGTACTCTGAATAGACATGCTAGGGGAGAGCGATCTAATATGTATTTACCTTTTCCAATCAAGTAAAGTTACTATTATGTTAACAGCTCAGAATTTGCAGTGTGGACTAATATAGAGGCCCATAAGCGGTTTCTAAGTTGATGAGAACGCCGAACTAAACTGACCAGTAATGAAATTAACTCCCTCAAAAAGGGGATTTCGCCATGGCAACTAGAACGGTGGCGTTGCAATTACTTCCTCCACATTCGAAATATTACTTCGACGAAAGTTTCCATCAAGGAAGCTTTTTCGAAATTAAAAAAGTACCTCCAGGAATAAATTTGAAAGTTAATAAAAAATTCAAATCGAAAAGAAGCATAAATTAATTTTAGCTTCCCGCTTTATGTGGAAAGAGTCTGAAATAATTTTAATATGCATTATCTTCGCTACTTTTATTTCAGATTTGTTGCGGTTTTTAAATTACTCGACGCGAAATGCGAAATAGGTGCGCATAAATATTTATGAGTTATTTTTGGATTGGAGTAATTTCCATCCGGCTGGGGGTATGTAAACAATAAATAATAGGCGAGGATGTAAGCCGAGTTATTAAAGTCCCTTCAATATCCTTCGATATAATAAACTACCCCGCGTCGAGGCACCTAAAAATTTTCATATCGGTTTATGAATATAAGAGAAAATTGAATTTAGGCACCCCTACACGTTCACCAGGTAGATGATAGGTGGGTACATATTGCTGAATTGACAATTCGAGGGTATAAGGGTGGTTTAGGGAGCAATAGGCGTTTCCACGGAAGAGAGCCTTTAAAATGAGGGAAAACCGGGCAAAAATGAGGGCACACGGGTTACCACTGGTTAGGCCTGAAAAAGGTCAGGAAATATATTGAGCTACCTTTCCAAGCAAATAAAACTGTAAAGTGTCAGCTATCTGTTTCGCTAATCGTGCTAAGCTCGTCGTTTTTTACACCCATCTAAAAACCTGCAGCTCTTTGGAATTAGTAGCGCTACCTTAAAAAGGCAAAATAAGCAACTCAGTCCGCCTGAAATATAACCACTATTCTAGATTGCGGCAATTTACAACCACTAGGTGTGAAGTGGAGCAAAATTCGTTGCATTACATCACCGGAAAAGTTCCTATTCTTGTTAGTTTTCGCTTAGCCGTGTTAATAAATTGTAACATAGAGAAACTTTCTCGATCAAACTAAATTTGCCAGTCGTACAAAACTCTGGATATTGGAAATAAATCAAATAAACACATTGAAAACGTTAGAGATCAATTAAAGGTAAGGGAGGCCAAAGGGATAAGGGATGTAAATTGATAGGCTCTCCCTAATTTCACGAACAATTTCCACAATTTTACTTTTATACAGCAAAATTAACTACATTTTCGCTTATTAGCGGTCTTTTGATTTTCTAAACTTACATTTCAATATCACAGATTTATAAAACATATCAAAATAAATCAGCAACTTTATATAACCGTTGATAACTATAGGGAAAAATTATTAGTACAGGATTCTGAAATTTCCAAACTTTATTTTGAAACAGGCAAACTACTGTTATATTTTTACTTTCCCATACCTTATAGGTATAGGGTAAGTATTGAAATCATGAAAATTTTCGAAATCGAGATTTTACCGGATATATCCGTTTTGGGTCTCTAGGAACCCAAAAAAGTGGTTTTTAAAAAATGTCTGTCTGTGGGTGGGTA
>JABXWE010030616.1:0-19558 GCA_014611495.1 Limonius californicus
TATAAATGAACTTGAAAGTTAAAATCTTTGGTGCTATAACAGAGATAACACTAACACGTCATACAAATATTATGTGATCTTACTCAGACGTACCCAAACTAAAAATAAAAAACACAAAAATAAATTAATCTGTTCTCTTAATGGATTACGTCATTATAAAAGCGTCAAAAGTGTACCTACATTCTTAAAACATATAAACAGAAATAAAAATATTTATCTAGTACTAAGTAACAAACAAAAACTGTAGAAGTATTAAACTCTTTACCTAAGAAAAGACAAATTTTAACCTTCTTCGGTCTTCAGCAAATTTATCGAGTACTGTCTTTATAAATTGGGCTCTATCACTTTCGATTTTTTTCCTATGTACACTAAAGTAAGCATAAACCGGCTAAGCGATTCTCGTCCATCGTTGACCTTAACCAAGTTTGGACCCTTCTTAGAGCACTGAAGGAACGTTCAATTGAACAAGTCGTGGGTGGTAGGGAAAGGAAAACTTTCATTGTATTACCAGGGAAGAATTGACATTCTTCGGTGAGCAATGTAAAAAAATCTATATCATCAGGAGCGTTTTTATTTTTCCACATATCTTTCCACGTTTCTGCCTCAAAATTTTCTATATTGTACTGTTCTACTATTTTTTTTTATAATTTCAGCGTTTAGATTTAAAACATTAGATGGGTGCAAATTTACTAACGAAAACGCAGTAGTTGTATCTTCGGAAAATCTTGTTGTTATTGAGCTAATCAGGGAATCTAAATATGGAATAAAAATAGATATTCTAAAATATGTTTCCGGTGAATCCGCTACGGCTAGAATATTTGATCTCATAGTTTGACGCTGTGTTATTCTGGGTATTTTAAATTCTATATTAAATATATTTTCGTATTTATGGCATTTTTTGGTATAATTTTCAAGAATTTCAAGTATGTATGTTTATTATTTAAATGCGCTTTTATATAGTATTTTATTTTACAGGGGGGGGGGGCAACTGCCCCCCCCCTTGCCGGCGCCCATGTACTCAACATAAAATCAAAGTATGGATGATAATTGGAGAGAAATTACAACAAGCGTAAGTAGGCATTATAAACACCTGGTCAAAATTAACGCACTGATGTAATAATCTCCTTGTTTCTTCGGTTTTGTTCTAAGTTCTAAGAATAATTGTTATGGTTATAGCTGTAATAATATTATATTTCATGTAATACACTTCTAAACCGTTAAATAATGTCTATGTAGCTAAAATTCCCGTTAGTTGATTAAAAATTCTTTAGAACAATTTCTGTGATTTAATATAATGGTGCGTTAATTTTATCCAGGAGTTTAGTTTATTTATTAAAATAACAATACATAAAACTCCAGGTCCAAAAATATTGACAAAAATTAGTTTACACATTATATTTTCTCGTATTGCCAAGGCACAGATTCCGTATCTGAATTAAAAAACATGGTAAACTTTTCTCTACTATTAAATGCTTCTTGTTGTGCATTACCGCCATGTTTCGGTAGATGTATCAGTATGCTTTCGTTGTGAACCTCCATCGGCATATTTTCTTCTTGTCTTATGTTTTTATTACTCGGATAATTATGTAGAATGCATGTTGTTAGGATAATTTTTTCGATATAGCCAGGTTTTGAAGTGATTTTCCTGAAATATATACGGAAGCGTTGTGCTAAAATTGCAAAACCATTTTCAACGCTAAGTCTTGCACGACAACGTCGTTAATTGTAAATCCTTTTCTTAACATCATTCAATATTTGAGCCTGAGGAAAAGGCCTTAAAAGGTTAGTTTTTAGAGGAAATACTGAGTCTCCCAAAATAACATAAGACGCTACAGTATCGGAATCTGGTAGTTATTTACTGTCAGATATGTCCAAAGAGCCATTTTTCAATTGTCTTCCCAGTCTAGAGTTTGCAAAAATACCCCCATCACTATTCTTTCCATAAGATCCTACATCCACCGCTATAAATTTGTAATCTGCATCGATTAATGTAAGAAGAACAACAGAAATAGTCTTTTTGTAATTAAAATAAGTAGAACCATTATTAGCGGGAGCTACAATTTCAATATGCTTGCCATCTAAGGCGCCTAAGCAATCGGGAAAGTTCCAAGATCTCCAAAACCTGCTAGAAATATTTTTCCAGTCTTTTTTACATGGTGTGGGAATATAAACTGACAGTAACTTGTCTATTATTGCGCCACATACTTCTTGAATTATTGCATGTACAGTAGAATGTCCTAAGCGGTAACTAAATGCTATTGTTTGATAGGAATCTCCAGTTGCAAGAAACCTAGAAATAAAATAATTCTTATACTTCTTTTGGTCTACATGTTTTATATGTTCAAATTGTACGTTTGTAAAAAAAAGAACTTTCAGATGCACAAGAATGCAAGCATCGGTGGGAGTCAATCCGCGCCCAATATAGAAAGATCAGTAGGTAATTCGAAGAAAACCAGGACGGGACAAGCAGCAGATACCAGATCAAAGTGGAAGTATAAGGAAATTTTAGAATTTCTACGGCCATACATGAAGGATAAAGAACGACTGACTTCAGTTACGAATCAAACTAGCAGTATTGTAACAGATGATGAAAGCAATGAGTTTGAACCGAGATCCGAACCTTTAAGTCAAGTCCTAAAAGGAAGAGGATAACTAATGCTAAAGTCAAATCTCAGTACTCTAATGAACTACCTTCTAGAGGCGAAGAAAAGGGAGAAATGTGACTCTAAAGATGAAATAGACTACTTTTTTTGACAGCATCAAAGCTACAGTTAAAATCTACACAGCTGCAGACAAACACTTAGCTAAGAATAAAATATTTAGGTATGATTGTCTCAGATATAGAGAGTAAATATATAGGCCATCAGCAGCATCCTCAAAATTATCCAATATATCATTCCAATTAGAATATGCAAAGTCATACATATTCGACATACAGAACCAATCCCCAATTTCAACTACCCCTAACATCTCCAACATCAGAATCATATAATATGTCACCTTCAGCAACGTCCATACCATCTCGTCCATCCTCCAGTGCTTCCTTGCCACAATCATTCCATTCATCCGCAGCCTCTTATTTGGAAAGATTTTCTCCACAAAATAATTTCGAATAAGTATAATAATTGTTATAGCCGGTTTCACAATACCATCTAAATGAGTGCTTGATTAAGGATAAACTTATTAATTTTCACAGAAGTATTGGAATTTATTATTGTTTGACTGAGACTTATGTTGTCGTTAAAGCTTCGTTTACCAAAAGGCTCCTTTAAATAGTACTGGAAACCGCATTTAGTCGTAATACCTGTAACTTAATAATATTTCTTTTTCACTTTTTAATATCCGGATCCTTTTGAGAAAGAATAAACTAATTTTGATCAATAGCGTTTCATTTTCACTATAGTCAACAATTTTTGACACAACACTTGTTTAGAAAAATAAACCTTTTTCATTTTATAATTACATCAATACCTATTTCTGATACACAATTAAAAAAAATTTAATATAACATGCTGCTTACCTTAAGCACACTGCAAGTTTTTGAATCGGTGAAATGGATTCACAAAAAGTAGATTCTGCTTTTGTAAAACTTCTTCAATTTTTCCCAACAAATTTTGGAACCCCTCGATTGACATTCTATAATATTTAAAAAATTTCGTTTTGTCATCGGTAAGTTCTCTATGCAATGTCACAAACTCTCCTTCTTCGTTACGCTTTTTTAGCATTTTATGTACCCAAAAACATACAGACTATTATTGCAGGCATTAGTATTCTGTTTTGTCGAACAGACAATAGGTTAAAGTTTGGCCGACATATTCTATTCTGTGTCTTTTTACCCGCTAAAAGTGGATTGGGAAATATTTTGTTTTATTGCAATTATACCAAACTTGGTGAATTTAATTTTGAAATTTTTGTGCTCCTGCGTGTAGATTAGTTTTGTGTTCAATTCAATTTAACAAATAATCTGAAAATCAGGTAGGTAACTTTGCATTTTATATAATTTAGAATAAAGTGAGGTATGTAATGACAGGGACATCAAATCAAGTAATGAAAGGGATGTGTCCCTTTCATAATTATTTTTTTGTTACTGTTGGTTTTTATTGCTTAATGATGGCTTAATACTTTTTTCTTGCAGATAATGGAAAGTGAAAGTATTAAAAAAACCAAGAGAATTTGAAAAGACCCATTGGAAATTAATAATGCTGTTATGGAAATTATTAATAGGTAAAGAACAGTCGATTAGGTTCACTGTCAAGTCTTTTGGAATTGCTAAATCTATGCTAGCACGCTTTATTCAACAAGCCAAAGTTCAACAGCAACAATTTGAATACAAGCCGAATATTTTCTTGCCGTCCCCGTTCGGAGGTTGACGATCATTCTGGCTATTTGAATCTTATTTACCGCTGCTCTAAACAATTGATTTGAGTTGCAGTTGTACCATTCTCGTAAGTTACGGAGCCACGATGTTCTTCTCCTTCCCACGCTGCGCTTTCCTTCTATTTTTCCCTGGATAATAAGTTGAATCAGTTGATACTTTCTGCCTCTCATAATATGCCCCAAGTACGTAAGTTTTCTTTTTTTAATAGTGAATATTAACTCGGGCTGCTTTCCCATTCTTCGTAGGATATTTTCATTAGTCTCTCTCTCTGTCCAAGGAACTTTTAGAATACGTCGATAGAGCCACATTTCAAATGCTTGTATCCTCTTTAGGTGTATTTTGTTAAACGTGGTGACCTCTGCTCCGTATAGCCGAATATAGGCAATACAAAAATATTTTCTAAAGTTGAAGAATTGCTGCTTACTCAATATATCAAAACTGCTTCGAGGATGTTTTACGGTTTAACTTGCCTACAAATGAGGGAATTAGCTTTCCAATGTGCAAAAAGTTAAATAAAAATTATCTAAAATGTTAGGATCAGAAGAAGATTGCTGGTATTGCCTGGTGCAAAAGTTTCATGCAGCGGCACCAAGATCTTTCTTTATGTAGGTAGGCCAGGTTGACGTACTCTGAACACAACCAGGAAGATTTCTTCCTGTAAGCGATTTCCGTGAACTCCCCCTACTCCTCTGAGCTAAGCTGCAGGCCTTTTTCCACTTATCCTGTTGCGGGTCGACGAAAAAGTTGGTCCGGCCGGTCGGCCCGTAACAAGATTTTGGCGCCCAACGTGGGGCCCGCGGAGCCAGCAGCTTACGGGAATCGAACTCACCTTTATTGTGCCTCCCTCCTGTTTATAAAGCTTGCAAAATTCGTACACACACAAATACAAAATGTACAATAATAAAAGATGTAATAATGTCAAAACACATATAATAATTAACCTTTTGAGAGTAAATGACGGTACAAAAAAATATGATAGCAAGTAGTAATATTTTACTCAACACAAAAATCGGTTAAAATATTTCAACAAATCTACGTCGCCAGTGGCGTCTGAGTTTACAAGAATAATGCAGTATGTGATTTCTTTTTACAATTGACAGCAAACAAAAAGAAATGACAATCGACAACTGGTAGAGTATATAACTATTCCACACATTTTATTTCACCATTTGCAAGTTTGCACCAGCACCACCAACATGGTGCGTGAAACGTTAGTTCTTGAGTACATATTCGATGACATAGCTGTTCAAGCCAAGCACGCCGTTGACAAACTTGAGCTGATAGTTATTAATCATCTCATGGAGATGAAAAACAACACTATGTCTTTGCATTTAAAAATTACTGGTAGTGCAACATTTATTCCAAATGATTTAGAACTTGTTATTCCTGAGACGGAATTAAATGCCGATACCGATGTGAATGAGTGATATGAAAAAACCTTCAGCAATGTATTCCATTTGATGGAAAAGACATGTCACCGCTTGCAACGCTTATACCTCGAGGTTACTGCAGATTTTAAAACAACCGAATTTCTCGGTAAAGGAGACGGAGAATTAGTTCCAATTCCAGATGTTATAACAACCAAGGTTCAAGACGTAAATACCTGCAGGAAAATCCGCATTTGCTAAGACTTGTATAGTGCATGTTTCGAATTATTATGTAAAACTTGTATTTTATGTATTTGCAATTATCATGTAATTTTTTGTACAATAAAAACTTATATGATTTTGATTCGTTTTGATTGAATTGACCTTACACATTCAAGGTTTAGGGGGTGCTGGCTGGCCTTGATCAGTTACTCAAGGTTTTCTGAGAGGTGGTGACCTTGGACTCAAGATCCAGTGAGGGGAAGCTGATGACCTTAAATCGAAGGTCGAGTGAGGGGAAACAATGGCCTTGACCTTGAAATCAAGGTCAGGAGTGGGGGGTGGTCGTCAAACTGTCCAACTCTATCTACTTTAACCATTTGGCAATTAATATTTTGAAACACTGAAAAATGTTTAGTATTGTTGTTTAATTAAGTATAATGTGGTTTTGTCTGTCTTGTACTCTTTTTCTACGTATTATTTCTGTGTATTATTTGTTGGAATAAATCAAATCATCTAATATGATAAAAGCAGTTTCTGAAATGTTTGTAGATACCTATAATAATTAGGACCACATGATAACAACAAAAATTATCTTTTGGACTAATAGTAACCGAGTTGAATTCATTTTACATGTAGGGGAATTGTGTCTAAAATATGACATATCAAGTTCAAATGACATAGTATGATTTTTAATATTTGCATGCTTTTTATGCAATATATGCTGCCATTTACACGAAAAACATGATTCTACTGTGTATCAGTCGAACTTTGGTTGTGATCCGTATTAAACTGCAAGTAATACTGCCAAATGTGTGTTGTGCTTGGCGAAAAGTTTTTTTGCTGCGCTAGTTTAACAATGGATTTCTCAGGTGAGTGTGATTATTTTATTCAAAAACTTATCGCATCTTAATTGTGGGACTTTAATGAACACGCTAATGATTCGGTTCGCTTTTGTGGATACTGGAATGTTTTGAGGTTATATGTAAGGGGTTTCTCTGATAAAATGACATATGCAATGCAAAGGTAGAATGACACAGGTATGTCATTTTATCATCCTCGTAGGAGATTATTCAGGTGGCTCTTTCTTTGCGACTGTATACCGCTTATTTTTGGTTTTACAGAATGGTTTAACGCTATGCACGTAAAACTACCAGACGATCTTGGTCTGAAGACCAACTGGCAATTCAAGCCGACAGCAGAGGTGACATGGGTTGGCTAGCTGCTTTCAAACAATTTGATGTCCCCCAAGCTACACTCCGAAGACATGCTCAGAACAAAAATAAACGAGTTAATCGTAACAACAGAGGTATGGGTTGGTAGACGTCTACAATGCCAGTTCACATGGAAAAAGAATCAGTAGAGCATATTCAACAGTTAGAGATAATACTCTTAGGTATTACTACAAACGAGTTACGTGAACTTGCGTATCAGTTTTGTGAATTAAAGAAACATTCCTCATAGGTTTTCCCGTGACACAAAAAAAAACAGGAAGGGAATGGCTGAAGGATTTTAGATTATGAAACCCATAGACAAGTTTGCGAGTGCCAGCAGCCGCCACATCAGCTGCTCGAGCACAGGGCTTCAATAAGCTACGTATTTCAAACTGTTTTCGCTGCCTGGACGATGTCGTAACTACGAACAAGACTGCCTCCACGAGCAAATAGAATCATTCTGACATTCTGGTCAATTTGGCAACTTACGTAATGAATGTTTACGCACCAATGTGGTTTAGAGTGAAACTACATCCATCATGTAAAGATGGATCTCGACACCTATATGAGCTACATAATTGCAGACTCACGCTGCTTGTCAGATGATCTAATAATTATAGACCCAGTGATTCAGCGTAATAGCTACTTTGCTCATTCGGAAAATATTTTGCTAGCTATGGTAACCTTCTTCTTCTTTGTATAGGCCAATGGCCTGTTAATTACCTACAATGCAGTAGGTTCTGTGAGACCTCTTTGCACGTATGCCGGGCAGGAGGCTAGCCTAACCCGTCGAACAGAAAAGAGAAGTTCCTCTACAAGGTTAACGATGGTCAAAGATGTTTGTAAGGGTAACCGATGAAGACAAAAAAGTTCGGGAACTCGGAACTAGACATATTCTAAAAGCACGCAATATGGATAAAACTAGTGTCATTCGACCATATCACCTACCAAATTTAAATTTTTTGGCACCATATCTACTATTACGACCTGATCGATTGGCAAGAAAACTTGTTTGAACCACCAATATTGACGACAATTTCAAACGAACAGCTTAAACTATCGATTGAGAATAAAGAAGAGGAAGAATTTTTATTTTTGAGGCTTCCTAGTCACACCCAGGCCGTTGAACGAGCTTTCAAAACGGTAATAGAGTCGTCAACAATACTGTAGGTATACTTAACGTGACCATTTATTTTTTTCCTCAAAACGGGACATCTACTAATTTTTAGGTAATAGTGTAGGGAGGCTGAATTTTCAGGTCTGAATATCATTTAGTTATTTGTTTTAACTTTTCACATGGGCTTATTGCACGGAAAAAACAGCGTTCGGAATGTGCATATGTGAGCACTTCAGAATCGGCATTCTTGATTTTGTCTTTGTTCCCGTCGCGTCGACCGAAAACAATACATATTAGATGTGCTTATTTTCTCTCAGTACTTTCATGAGATAATTCATAATGTCTGATGTTTCGCCCGGTTGATCTTGAAATTCTAAGACCTATGTGCCTTCGTATGGTAAAAACAAATCGCACTAAAACAAGAATATTTTCCTGGATCCGTGGTTCGAAGCATCAGTTAATATAGCAACACAGGTGCGTTTACTGAGGAGACCTTTTAATTCACCTATTACTATTGGCGCTAACACATTACAAAAATATCTTCTGTTTTCGCCCAGGCACATCCAAATTTCTGTTCGAAACATGTTTGAATTAACTTAGAAACACAATAGTTAGAGCGAAAACTGTGGTTCTCTTGCACCTTGTGGTAAGCCCATAGCAATTTCTAGATCTTTCGAAGTTGGTGAATCCGTTTTCTTAAAAAAATTAATCAATGAAAAACTTGTAGCGGCAGCAAGATCGGAATTTTTATGTTTTTCTGATCTTAAATGCTGGTTAATATCGCTGGCACCTCCATGGGCTATGTTAAATTCTGCACGACACTTTTCATATCTGTCGTCGGGTGGAGTAGTTCTTTGCTTTATAAACGGGTATTTAGTCTGCAGATGAACATTAAAAGTACACTTGCATTTAGGCATTGTTAAAATAAAGGGTTCATATAGAAGAAACTTAAATTAACTACAATAACACACGTCGATAAAAAAAGAATAATCAATCGTTAAGAAAGATGCTGTCTTGTAGGTCAGGTTTGGGCATGTGTACTCGGATCAGAGGAGCGCGCGGACTACTTACAATGTGTGAGATTAATTGGCATGCCGATGATTTTAGATTTTTAGCGCCTTTTTTTAAAGTTGTTACCGTGGGTTGCTCTCTTTCTAAAAACGGGACATTTCGGCGTCCCGAAGCTGTGCTTGGGGACAACGGGACAGGCTACCTAAAAACGGGACGGTCCCGTTCAAAACGGGACGTATGGTCACTTTAGGTATACTAAAAGGGCAAGAGAGGGTGCGATAAAATTAAAACTCGAATCTCGCAGAAAAATGCCTAAAAGCGAACGCAAGCAAGATTTAAAGATTTGTATTATTTTTTCTGTTGTATTCTTTTTTTAATTATTAATAAATGGTTATTTTATTCTAAAACGCCTAACATTTTTAAACATTTATGTTTTATGACTACCAGAATATATTCAAGTTTTTGTATTTTTGCACAGATTTCTGTAAACTTCTACGACAAAGCGCAACCTGAAGATGAGATGACTTCAAATTCTACTATTATACTGTTTTCATGTAAAGGCAACATAATTCTGCCATTAGAAATCAAAAGGCCGATATTTCTGTTTCTCCAAACAAAAATGACCCACCCTAATATACAGGGTGTCCCAAAACTCCTGGGACATAGAGCTACCACGTATTCTAGAGGTCAAAAGAAGTCGATTGGACCCAACTTTGTCATATACCAAAATGTACCGTTTGCCCGTGAGAGGAGTTCAAAGTTTACTTAAAAAATCACATTTTTGTATGCTGTTCAGAAACGTGTGAACCAATTTTAATGAAATTTGGTACCTGGGCACTTCAAAGGAAACTTTCAGTAACGAAAGAAACCCAAAGAAAATTGGAGAAGGGTTAAAACCACCCCCACCCCCTGATAAATTTGTTCAGAATTTTTTTAAGGATGATGATACGATTCTATGTTTTTTTAAGGTAAACACTTATTCATTAGCTTCATTTTTTGACTCTTGTAAAAACTCCGTAGTTCGTATAGTTTCGAAGAAAAAAAATGTTTACTCAAACACTGATAACCGATATTATTATTGCAGGTTTAATTGTATTACAAAATTTAGTTGGCCGTAGACACAAAAATAAAACAAAAGTGATAATTTTGATAGGAAACAAATTCATAATCATCTCAGTTGATTGTTGACAGTAAACTTTTCGATAATTGTTCATTGTTGCTTTTGTATTCTTTTTTGTTATTGTAACCGTCGTTGCTGCTTTAATTGTTGTTGTTGTTGCTGCTGTTATTTTTGCCGCTATCAAATATGGATTTCCCTTTCAATGAGCAGACCGACATGTTATTAGTTCTTGGATACTGTCGAGGTAACTGCCGCGAGAGTTTCCGCGTGTATCAAGAGAGATATCAAAATCACAAAACTTTTGCTCGTATCGAATGTCGTCTTCGAGAAACAGGAAGTTTGCAGCCAGCCAGATTTAACACCGGAAGACCTCGACAAGCCCGAATACCCATTGTGGAAGAAGCAGTTCTTCAAAGGATTGATAACAATCCTGAGATGAGTACCAGAATATTGCAACGTGAAACTGGGATTCCAACAAGCACTGTAAGTCGGATAAATCCTTGTGACTTCTTCATATGGGGAACGTTAAAAACAAAAGTATACGAGGTACAAATTAATAATGCTGAACAACTGTGGGACAGAATTCAAAATGGTGTAAACGCACTACGAGAAAACGACGATGTTTTAAGAAGGGTGCATTTAAATTTTTTACGTCGTGTTGACCTCTGCATCAATGAAGGTGGAGGTCACATTGAACATTTGTTGCAAAAAAGTTTTATTTTTGTGTCTACGGCCAACTAAATTTTGTAATACAATTAAACCTGCAATAATAATATCGGTTATCAGTGTTTGAGTAAACATTTTTTTCTTCGAAACTATACGAATTAGGGAGTTTTTACAAGAGTCAAAAAATGAAACTAATGAATAAGTCTTCACCTTAAAAAAAACATGAATCGCATCATCGTCCTTAAAAAAATTCTGAACAAATTTATCAGGGGGCGGGGGTGGTTTTAACTCTTCTCCAATTTTCTTTGGGTTTCTTTCGTTACTGAAAGTAGTGGCTTCCTTTGAAGTGCCCAGGTACCAAATTTCATTAAAATTGGTTCACACGTTTCTGAACAGCATACAAAAATGTGATTTTTTAAGTAAACTTTGAGCTCCTCTCACGGGCAAACGGTACATTTTGGTATATGACAAAGTTGGGTCCAATCGACTTCTTTTGACCTCTAGAATACGTGGTAGCTCTATGTCCCAGAAGTTTTGGGACACCCTGTATATATTTTAGCAGCTATAGTATTTTATTAAAGAAATCGTATTGCATATACAAATTGTTTAAAATCAGATAGCCTCAGAAAAATGTTCTAAGTTGCACAAAAAGTGCTTCTACAAAATTGTGTGAGTTTATAACTCTTTTAGTTAAAGGATGATCAACAAATCCTAATAATAAAAAATAGACATATTTGTCATCATTTTGAGAATTTTGTTCGTAAATTAATCGAGGTTACTGCATGGTTAACATGGGGTTGCACGTTTTTAGTCTCACACTGTTTGAAAGTGATTTAAGTGTATTGATATTTCATAATATACTTAGCACAGCTAGTAAAACATTATATCGCAGCAAAATTTGAAAAAAGGACATTTTGTCACTTTTCAATCTTCCCAGTACCTACCTTAAAATTCATTAGTGATTTTGTTACCAAAGCTTTCATAACTTTAATGTCAATTCCGTCGACGGCCACTACATTATTAATAAAAGAAAAATTTCAAGTCACAGTAAAGAGGAAAATCTTCCCATACGAAACCCAATTTAATACAAATCTAAATTAAAAATCTGAAATAAAAAAAAATAGCGAATGTCAAAAACCAAACGCGAGAGGAAGTTGTATCAAAGAGCTTCTTAGTTAGGTCTCAAGTAGGATACTAAAGTCTAGCTAAATTATGTGTTTTGGGTGCTTATTTTTTAAAATAATTGGCGAAGAAAAGAAATGTTTATATTTTCGAAATAAAAGCATTGTCTTTTGTTTACTAATTATACAGGGTGATTCAAAAGGTGTGGTCCTAACATAACGGTTTGATGTGGGATGTTACACGAAGCAAAAAATGTTAATAAACCCATGTCTTATTTCCAACCGTTATCTGATTACAGAGTTTTTCTTTGTTTTTATCATTGTTCTATTAAATCAAGTCATAATGGGAAATAAGTCAAACAAACGCTAATTTGTTATGACAGAAGATGGCTCAAGCTTGCATTACTGTTGTTTTCTAAGTGTGTTAATGATGGAGCCTTTTTGTGCATGTAAATTTGCAGAAATGCATTTTGTAAGTGCGTGTTGCAGCGAGAATGCTCTTGCAGTTGTGGTAGAATATCGGAGAAGGTTTCCTCACCGGCGACAGCCAGACCGAACATTTAAAAGATTGCACCGAATTATGTGTGAAACAGGTATGGTTTGAGCACCTCATGATGTTGGAAGAAATACCGTGGAAAATAATGCTAACATTATTGACGCAGACCAACGAAACTCAACGACGAGTACTAGAAGTTCTAGGCAATATTATTGCTCTATGGTATTACTACCCAGTCGATGCAACCGTTCAAATGTTAGTAGATGTCAAAATGTCAAATTGGGCACATGAAAAATCGTTAAAGATTACTAAACATATGACTAAAATTTGACACGAGATGAAAAGTATTCAATTATACCTGAAATTCAGGATGTTGCCAGCCACACTCTGAAAATGATTATAAAAGTATTCACAATAAATCCAGGCGGGATGGTGCTCCTGCCATAAAATACTTGAAATAATGTACTGGTTTTATGAAAGTTATAAAGTTTATAAAAAGGCACGCCGACCTGTGGATTTTCACTTCCACAGTGGATAAATTTCAATAAATCATTGATTATTGTTACATCTTTCTTGTGGGAATCCAAAGTGAATTTATATTTCTGGTCCAATGTGGTTTGCGTAATTAAAAAAGGTTAACAAATCACGGAAAAAGCCTCACACACCTAAAAATTCTCCATTTCTTTGATATCCCAAAATGCATTTTCATTACTGGATACTAAAATTCTATAAAGGTCTTTTATTTTTAAACACCTCTTAAAGGCTTGTGTTACTTTTAATCAATGGCTATTCATCCGGCTCCGAAAGACGGAGTTACGTTATGATTTGGAAAGAGAAAACCCAGGAATAAAAAATAATAACAACCAATTCCTAACAAATAATTACAGCAAGGTAATAAATACATGATAATAATTATTAAAACTAAAAATCCATAACAGCTTGAATTGCAGCAGGACGGCATTGGACAGGGATCTGTTGTGTAAGTGAGGCCTTTGCTCGGCAACGAGACGAGTCATTTTAATTAACTCACGTAATTTCAAATTCTAACCAATATACGAGAGTGCTAATCAGTAAGGGGGAGTTTTTGCACTGAAATTCAGTAAAGATGCAATTTAAAAAATATTTATTATTTCCATTTAAAATTTCCACATATTTCAACCTTCCACATTTTCAAAGATTCATAAAAAGAAAATCAAACACAATAGTAGTAATGCAGTATTCAAATATTTTATTAATAACTAATATTTCAAACCAATATATAAGAACATTAATTTAGTGTACAATGTATTCAGTGTTTTTATAATGAAGTAATCTTGTTATAAAGGTGACGGGGAAATATAGAATAATTTACTTTTATTTTATAGGATACTACAAAAATTCAATCGTCTTCTGGAAAAAAGATGCAGTCTTTGTCGTTTAGACTATTTACTAAGCAGCACATATACGGTTTACCTTTAACGTTCATACTGATTCCAATTAGAAGGTAATTTTTTATATTAGAATATTGATCCAAGATTTTAACATAGGGCACCTTTTTAGTTTTACTAACGGAAAGAATTTCTTCAAGGGCCTGTCGTGCAGATTTCTTGAGCGAGTCATCATTATCAGATTCGATGTGCTTCATCTCGAATATAATAGCGAAATTCTCATCAAACAACCACAGGTCAATTTTGTCAGTTTCTGAACCTATCGTAACACATTTCTCCATACAGCATTCTTTGAACCCTGTTTTAAGCATGGCGGTATACAATGCAGCCTGTAGTAAACATTCATTTACACCTTCCAATCCATCGAATTTCCGAAGAAGTGCTTCCAGATGAATGTAGAAATCTCCCAATTTTTTCTTAAATATCTCATCGTCTCTATCTATAGGCAAATCTTCAAAAACTTCTGCACATTGGATCATTTCCGTTTCATCCAATCCACAAATGTTTACACAGAAATCTTGGAACATTTCCTGAAATGCAACCAAAACATCCGCATTGGGAATTTTCACACGAATTAGCTTACTATGACGACGAACATCAGGGCCACAAGCGAGATATCCTTGATCCATGAAAAATGAGTATACAATCTTTGAGTTACAGGCTTTACTTCCATTCACGTAGTTAGCAAAGTCCCGAGGGTCCAGTCTCTCACAGGGCGAGACAGATATATAGCCATCGCCCATTACTACCATTATTTGTCGCATAATTTCACTATGTCTCAGAAGTGAACCCATTTTACTAATTATGCTGGAGCCTCCCCAAAATGTTGTGTTAGTGATCTTTAAAGCATCCAATGTCGAACGATCTCGAATATAATGTAAAACAGACCATAAACAGTATACAGATTCACCTTGAAAGTTATATCCATCGTAGAGACGCTTCACCTCCTCTTGTATAGAAACTCGTTTCTGTTCCTGTTCCTGATTAGGTAACGCCTGTTCAAGAAGTGTTGTAAGTTCATTATCACTGAGACCATAATACGCAGCAAAGCGACCTCTATGGTCCAATAGCCATTTGTAAATACTTTGATTATACAAGGGCTCCGGAATACGGACACTTTCGAAATAGCTCACACCTGTGATCAGTGACCCCAAGAGATGTTGCTGGGTTTCTCCTTTCACAATGGCACTAAGCAGCTTAGTAACTTTATTGCTGATATTCTTCACTTCATCTCCACTTTTACCTGCCAGCAAAGCTTCCACAACAGGTGCATCATATTCATCGACTAACAAGTACACTTTCCTCTTATGGTAAGCATGTAAATACTGGATCAATTGTTGCAGGCCTCCTATTGGTCCCCTATTTTTATATTTTTCGTCATCACACCATATTCTGCAGGTTTTATTAGCATTTTCATTACTGCATGAATTAGAAAAAATTTCGCCGTTTTCCAGGTAGGAATGTGCACGGTATGCAAAGTGTACGACTCGTATCACACTATTTTCTAAATCTTGAATTGAAGATACTTTGACATTCTTGAAGCTTATACGTAAAACTGGGTGTCTTCCAAAATATTCTTTAACAAAATCTGCTTTAGTCAGAATTTTACATGGTTGTTTGAGTTCGTATCTGTGAAACGCTCTAAAATTTTCAAATTTTTCGAGTTCCGTCAAATCTTGCGGTACATTAGTGACATCTCGGTCTACTTCAATTTCGAAAAAGCGCTGGATCATGTCCAGGTTCATGGACTTGCCAAAACGTTTTGGTGCAAAGATCATCACAGCTCTGTTATCGGACAGTAATTCTTTGATAAGCAAGGATCTATCAACAAAGCCAGACCATTTAACGGCTTCTCTAAAGTCGGTTACATTCTCATTAAATATTGCATTTTCTTCCTGCAAGACAAACGATAAAAAAAAATACATCTTTAAGATGAACAATGACTTAAAATGATCTTACATTTTCACTGGCAGATCTACTACCAGCTTTGTAATTTGCTCTTGGTGTTTGCTGAGCAATGTGAGCTTCGCCACCATCATCTACCACACTTGTCGACATTTCCTGCAACAGCGGAAAAAAATATCAATAAAATTGCTCTCCTCATAACAAAATGCCTCTTTAAGACCACAAATTGTGCTTACTTGAGTGTTAACAGAAGCAGACAAGCAGACTGCACCAAGATCCGTTTTCCGCCGTTTATTCAGGGACATCTAGAGATTAAAGAGGTTTGAAGATTCCAAATAAAAACTAAAATAAAAAAATACTATCAATATCCAAGAAAGCTAGATTGTTGAGGAATATTATACACACACACAAATCAAACCTCCAACAATTCATAAAAAATAACAAATCTTTTACACACGATATAATAAATGTACCAAAGAATGTCTTAATCTTGGGGAAAAAACAGAGTCTCAGCCTTTGATTTCCATTGTGTTACATTTTCTTTTTAATTACATGTATACGATCAATAAGTGATACTGGTGCATCGACAGCTGTAATATTCTTTTTAGGCCTCCATCCAGAATTACTGATTTTGCATTCTGGTAGATCGTCTAGAAACACCTACTTGTCTGTCTAGGCATGAAAAATAGAAAGCTCGTGTAATTAAAAATTTTATCTAGTCTAACTAAAATTTTAAATTCAATCATTACATTTTATTATGTTATTTTAAAAGTATTTATTTGCTTTGTTTAATTTTTTGCCTTGTTACTGTAATGTAATTCTATTGGGTAATAAAGATTTTTTTTATTATTATTAACAAAAGAAAAATAAATTCTCTAGGCAAGGCATTTGAACAATATTTTTTTTATTTTCACATTTTTTTGTTGACCCAAAAATTTTTGTGGATCACACGTCCAGAAACTATTTAGCGAGTGTGAGTTCTTGAGGGGCTAGCGATACAAATAACGATTATAGGTATATTTAGTTAAATTTATACAAGTCTTGTATACTTTTCAATTTTTCCTTAGTAAATGGAGAACATCTTTTGGAAAAAAAATTACTTTTAAATCTCAACGAAAATTCATATTTTAATTATCGTTCGTGTTCACATATTTTGATAAAAGTCTTTTGTTTACATACTGTTATTCTCTTTTTAGCAAATTTATCAATAATTTCTTAATTTTCGAAGTTAGAATATTTTGTTTCTTGTAATGCAGCAAAAAAAAACCTTTCAATATGATGTTTTTGCTTGTTTATAAACATTTTTAAATGTAATACCATTTGCATTTACTATTTTTCTAAAATAGAATCTTTGTTTTTTTTTAAATAATTGGTTTGAATTCTGGAGTACTTGTATCTAACGAATATGGACTTACAATTCGAACTGGGAATAATTAAATAAATATTTTATTACAAATAATAAACATGACCAATGCCAAAGACAATAAAATTATCGCAGACCATTAAAAATCAGACAACAATCTGAAATACCCAAAAAATACAATGAAGTAAGTCAAATGAGAAATCGTAATTTTTCTACTGAATATTTCAATTCAACCGTAAATAAAAAACCAACAAAGACAGTTTTTTGCAAGTCTAAAGGTATTTCTAGAAATTCCCTAAATATGGGGCTAAATTCAGTCATCATCATCATCATCATCATCTGACATGGAGCTGACTCGAAGGCCGATCCTGGATACGCCAGGCCCACCCCATGCCAGTAAGGTAGGGAGGAAGTTTCGGGATAGGGTGGGATCGGGTGGGGCATTGCACAACGTTAACATGTCTGCAATGCATACCGCAAGACACCGCTGATGCAACACCGGGTAGTTAGTAAACTACGCATCAATGGGTGTTGAGTACGTAGCCGAGACCGTTATGCTCCTAAGCAGTTGAACCTACTAACTTTGATAGCAAAGTTTCACAATGTTCTGATTTCACATTTATCTCGTCGTCTAAGGTTACATAGTGCACCTATCTTAGATTCCTAGGAAGTAATAGCTTCTTAAGAGGTACTCCCTGACTGAGTTAAACGGCCCTTTATGCTATGAGACTTCTGAGCCTAATAGCCTGAGGATCTAGATTTAAAGTGTTCGGAGGTCTTATCTTATTAATGTGGAAGGTGAACAGAGTGCTCCTATCCTAGGTGCCTAATGACTAACGAACTACTGGAGATTTACCGCCCGGATTTCCATTTGGTTTCCATTGCGTTGGCCGTTTGCTTCGGGATTGAACGTTCGGCGTACGCCCATTCCTCCAATGTCTCTGTAGGCATGCCGGTGCTCTGTATGTCCCTCTCCAATAACGTCTTCCACGTAGAACACGGTCCTCCGATCTTCTTTTCCTCGGGCTGCATGACTTAAGCTTGCTGTAAAGGCTGGCTGGCCGGTCCTCTTCGACCAAGCGCCCCGCAGTCACTTCCCGATACAATAAGCCGTCCAATACATCAAATACATATCCATCTCCCATCATATAAATAATGTAATCCGAATCCTAACGACCTTATTCCAAAACATCCAAACTTAATACAAATCCTAGTAATCTGTTGTATGTACATGTAAAATGTTGTGTAACAATAAAAGTTTACGTTTTACACTAAAATGGAAATTTGCAATTTTAAATGCAATTTACTAACTTATGTAAGGATGAACAGATTATCGATGACTGCGATAATAAATAATCCTAATAATAATATAAAGAAATAATTAATATTATTGGCAATCTCCAGCATCTGTGTGAATCGTACAATTATATGTAAAATTGATAGTGAAATGACAATATTGTAATAAATACCAACGTTTTCAATATTCCTACCTTTCCTGTGAATGATCTATAATTAAAATCTTATCATTGTTTGTATCATTGTTTTTTGCCAATTATAAATTTGCAATTGAAATACAATTTATGTAATTACGTAAGGATGAATAAACTGTCAATGACCACGACAAGAAACAATCCCAATAATATACAGATGAAATAACTAATATCATTAGTTACAGTTTTGCAAAAATGTTTAGTTTTAAACGAAATGGAAGCTTTGTAAACCTGTTATACAGCAAAATTCAATACAAATCCTAAGAGCATTGTTAACGTGCAAGATGTTTATTCCGAAAATGCTTCGTGGGCAATATAATGGAAATTTTGCAAACTCTTATTAATATATGTCAGCGCAAAGTTAATAACAAAAGATTTCGGTCCGATTCCTGGAATTATGAAGTCCAAAGAACGCATCACATCACATCATAAATCACGCCCTGAAATGGTCTGCGAGACGGCTTGCCCGAAATAGTGAAATGCTTGGTGACACCTTAGTAAAAGAATATTATTCAGAATTTTAGCTCTTGCGGCATGCGGCCAAGGGGGTCGTCTCCTGGACTGGCTTTAATGCCAGTGCAGAGCGTTCCTTACCCTTGTATTTAATTAATTACAAATTGGGCACTGCGTTTACACCGTGTGTTTCATTAACCGTTGACATATA
>JABXWE010030617.1:0-24612 GCA_014611495.1 Limonius californicus
AAATTAAATAAGTAGTAAATTGTTAACAATGAGTGTTTGAGTCTGCTTACTTAAGTAATATAAAGATATTTACTCTTTAACAAGATAGGTGAGTCAGTTGTATTTTTGATGTTTCAGTTAATTCTTTCACGATCTAATTTATTTTTCAGAAATTATTAATAATTGTACTATGGTTGGGTTTGAAAAAGCTAATTTAATGTAGCGAAACGTTACCGAAGGGAAGAAAAAAAATTTTTTTAAATGTTTGTGAAATTGCTCTTTTAATGTGTAATAATAATGTATAAGTAATAATAAAACATGTGATATTTTGGCTGAAATTGTCTTAAAATTTAATTGATATATGCATAAACATGTTAGTTTCTTTAATAAGTTTATTAGAACTATAACGTATATCTTAAACCATTTACAATGTCTAGTGTCGTCTGCCAACTTAACAAAAAAATCTGCTTGCAACATTACATTATCAAAGGAAAATTCATAAGCATGTGAGCTTCTTGGCAGCTATTTGACTGTTAACTAGCTACGCAGTTGAATTTGTTGTGTTCCAGTAAAGCTTCTAGAAGGAAGCTTCTCTAATCCTGAATTTGTATTAACGCTGTTAATCCTGAATGATGTTTTTTACTAAATCACAACCATATTCTGTCAAAAGTTATAAGCTAACATTGCAAATATTTACGTGAAACATCAAGGTGTTTTACTCAACTTCAAATAAAATTGAATTTCGTTTTTCTGAGACAAGGAAAAATGTAATGAAGCAAGCACTTATTTACAATATTACTAAATTTAAGGAAGCTTTTCCGCCTCTAGGAGGAAGAAATCCTGAAGAAATTGTCGGAAAATAGTTATTAACTAGTTCCCATATTTTATAACTAATTTTTTCGTGTCATTAACAATTGCCCAAGCATTCATGTAGCAACAGTTCGTTCTGGCATGAAAGTTCTTATTCTACAATCGAATTTGATTCATACAAATAAGACAACTAGACCTACGTATACATGTTTTTGTACCTGAATTACTATTTATTTGTAAATAATATTCGTGTTCTCTGAACTTTTGATGGCATTTCATCGTGTTGTGTAATTGCTGCTGCAAATATGGAAACATTTCATTCTAAAATTAATATTAATTACGTTTTGAGTTTGTATACACACTACGCGTCAAAAACATGGAACATACCTAAAAATCGGAAATAAATGATATTTTGTAAAGGTCCTGAAACAGGAATTTCGATTTTTTTAAATGTGCATTTGTATATCAAAATCATTTTTCAACATTAATTTGTTCTTAAGTGATGACGTCATCATTATTTTTTAAATGACAACGACAATGTTTCCTCCTTCTTTTGATAAATCTACTCACTAGTTAAATGGTGATATTAAATAATTGGTGGCCCACAATTTTTGACAAAAATGCACACGAAGTTCAAGAAATTTAGAAGAGTTTTTAAAGAAAATGGCGCACTACATCTGTTTAGATTTAGATTTTCGGCGTTTTGAGTTAGTTCCAACATTAGCATTTCTTTTTACAAACAATGAAGATCCTCATAAACCCCACCCAAACATTAGGTTTCAACAAGATGGAGTTCCTGCCCATTTTGGTGTAAAAATCCGTCAGTTTCTTGACGATATGTTCCTTGATAGATAGTTAGGGCTGCGAGGACCGTTTGAGTGGCCTGCAGGTTACCTGACTTAACGCCGCTAGATTTCATCCTATGGGGCCATGGTAGTAGACCAAATTATTTAGACAATTTCAAGCCTCGTATTCGTTTAGAAATGGAAAGACCGCAAATTATTGAGTATACAATACAAAGTTCTTACACACGTGTTGATTGATGGTGGACAATTTTGATGGTGGACAATTTAAACACTCCCATTAGGTAATTTTTTCATTATGTTCTTATTTTCACTAAAAATAAATTCTGAATGTTCGGACTATGCGCATTTTTCTCAAAAAATTGTTACATGGCGTACCATATATTTTATACCACCATTTCACGCGTGAGGAGATCTATCAAAATAAGGAGGCAAAAAAGAGTTGCCATTAAATAAAAAGATGACGTCATCATTTAGGAACAAATGAATCCCGGAAATTGATTTTAACGTACACGTCTGTTTAAGCGAAAAAAAATTTCTTAATGTATTGGTAGTTGTTTGTGATTAAATTTCATACGAATTCAAATGTATAATATAATAATATTATAATATTATATAATATTATAAAATCCCAAAAAAATAAGTTTGAAATTTGATAAGTTATGTGAGCAACGAAAATTTAAAAATGGACGGAAAAATTTTTTTTTCTCGTTAGTTATAGCTAAATTGTATTGTATATTACAACGTCAGTTATACTGTGCCTTCCTCGGAATTTGAAACTTACTTTACCACCGTCATTTTGCGCTCCCTATTCATTAAAGAATACACGCAGATTTGTATTTAAGCTTCCATATAATTTAACCGATTCAGTTTGTAATTGCATTTGTATTCTTAATAACGTGCTCGAATCACTAAAATTATAAAATGTAAATGCATTTGAAAAGGAGGGACAGCGAAGGGCAGCGCGTTTTGGTATACCACCGAACACCTTATCTACAATTTTAAAAATCGTGGCTACATCTACAGTCAAGGGAAAGAGTTAGATTCAGACAGAAAACGGTTTATATTTTCTGTTGGTTAAATTAGGACGAAATAAAGAATTCCCATTTCCGGTTCTTTAATAAAAGAAAAGGCTCTGAAATATGCAACAAAGTTTAAATCAATCTAGTAATTTTCAAACAAGTACTAGATGATTGGACAAGTTTGAAAAAGTCATGTGTGACGTTCGGCCGCTTTTATGGAACGCACTCTGTATGCGCGACGTTTATTTTTATTGAACGCACCCTGTATGCGCGACGTTCATTTTTATTGAAAGCACCCTGTATGCGCGACGTTTATATATATTTTGCAAACTGTTAACTGGCTCCAGCTCTCGACCTCAGTGTTACGCAGATTTAAAATTGCCCCGAGCGTCCGAATCAGTGTAATTTACCAATAGGTAATTACTTTCGCTTTGTGAGGTACTATTTACAGTACGTCCCAAAAAGGGGAATATTCGGTTTCCCAAAAGTTCCGAAAATGTCGTTTAAAGTACCGATATAGGAAATTTCGTCGTATGACGCAATATTGAAAAATCTGCTAAAAGCTAGCAGTTTCGAGAGAAGCAACTGTAAAAACTCCATCCAGGGACTGACTCAAGTTTTACACCCTCCTGAAGGGCCAATTTTACATCCTGTGAAATTAGTTTATGATTCGTATGTTTTATTCGAAGATTTTTTAGTGATATAAGAAAATAATACTGCGTGTACAAGACCTTTCGGCAGTATCTTTTTTCAGGTATTAGCCTATATTTAATTGTTTTGGGTTCACCTGTATGTGACCTTTTTTTAATGTTAAGATTGTTCGTCTCAAATTTTTGTGTTTTAATAATGCTTATCTTTGTTCGTTGCCAAATTTTAATCATTTAATCATTTTGCGTGTTTCTGTCCGTTTGTATAATTTATTTAAATACCTTATTAAACTCGACTCTTATTTTATTTTGATCTTTGTTAAAGTAATGTGAAGATTCCTGTAAGGGCAGCTGAGAGTGATTATTGCGCCCCTTTGTTTGCGGGGCTAGTGAATTCACACTTTTTTATTAGCAAGAATTGCGTGAAAAGGTAAGTTCCATCACGCACCTTCGGATTGGCCGTTCAAAGTAACGTGGAGTTTGTGCAGTGCCGGATCTAGTGATATTCCCGTTGGCGTCCTCGCTTATTACGAGTTTATCCCGAATTTGATCAGATCTAAGCGCGGTATTTTTTACAAAATGAACCACCCCTCCTCCTCTGAGCTACGCTAGGGCATACCATCGTTTATGTGTTACAATTCCATTTAAGCCCGTGGCACATGGAAAAAAGTAATTCTTGGTGAAATTGCAGATGTGAGTAAAAAAATATTGTTCTGTCCGAGGCAGCGTCACAAATAAAGATTTAGGAGAAGAAATTGAAGAAGAAGAATTTTAAGAAAACGAAGACAATGGTGTGGTTGCAATTCCTGCAGAAGATTCAAGTTGTAACTGCATTGTCCATTATTCGGCAAGCATGTCAGTATTAAGAAAATTACCAGAAGCAGTGTTGCATAGCGTAAATGAGCGTTATACATTTTTAGGGCAATAATCTCTATTTAAGTGCACCGTACAAGAAAAAGTTAATACGTTTTTAAGCAATAATGCTTGTATGTCTGTACCTACTTATAAATAAACTTTTCTAAAGTGCTACACATACATTTATGTCCAATTTAAGCAATTAAAGTACTTAAAAATCTTGCTATTCCTTAACCGAATTATGTATATATCAATATATATCGATATATGGATTATTTCAATTTTGAACAACTGTTTTCAAAAATAATCGTACCCGTAACCAGAATCTTCACAAACAAATGCTAATGCTTTAATGTTTTGAGTATAAACTAGTGAACTTCATATTTTATGAAACGTGTTAAGAACTCCTTTGATTCTATTAAATAAAGTGATTTTTTATGGATGTTTATACAAAAAAGTAATAAATGTAGACACCTAAAGCCTTTTACTAAATTCTTTTTATCTTCTAGAATACACCGCAATAAACTTCTTCCGTACTATTTATATGTGAGCTTCGCTACTGTGCGAAGTTATGTTTTAACTTAAAGTATATTTTCATATGTAAAATAAATTACTGTAAAGGTTGGTTAGACATTAAGGTCAGGAAAAACATAACAGCTGTGGAAACTTGATGCAGATCTCCTTCGATATTTTTAGGTACTCAATGACGACCGAAATATAAACGTATTTTTCGTTTTTCACGATTTCACCGCCGGTGAAAAAAACTCGATATTTTAAGTACATTATGGAATCGTATGCATGGTTTTACTTCGAAGTAAGAAGAGCTGTTAGGTTTTCGTGTAGTTACTTATTAAAGTAATTTAAATATTTGGTAATCGATTAATCCTAATGCCAACTGAATAGCAAAAGATGTAAATATTTTCCACAAGTAAGTATATATACAGATTATGCAGCCATTCGTGTACTAGTGGAAAAAGTGACGTATGCAGTCGTAAGGTTACGATTAAATTTCAATTAATACATCAGGAAACTATTAAACATAGCAAACAGGCATTTCTGATTCACAATACTACCATTACAATTTTAGATATCACAGTAACTTGTGGTATGTATTTTGGGTTATCGATTTTCTCGAATGGTAGAATCGTACCCTCTCGTGCATCACCCTGTATACAGGGTTACTCAAATTCCATTTTTCGAAATCCTAAAATATACGGAAGCGGTTAAATTGCGAATCTTAATGCTGCTCAAGATTCTTATTTCGTTTTTGAGTATGGCTGAAAGACATGAAGTATCAGTATCAGCTTTATTTTGATTTTTTTTGTTATTAATAAGTTCTGAAATCTGTTGACACTTTTTTAATGCAACCTACAAAGTTAAATGCTAAATTAGATTTTACTTCGTTATATATCAAAATACAAAGAGCAACCAGAATGATATGCAAATTTGGATATCTAATATTCATCTAATATTCATCAAGAATAAATAAAATTATATTTAAACTAAAGTAACATTGATTAATGCAGAAAAGACAAGTCATTAACGACCTTTCCGTCCCACAGCTGGGCATTGGTTTCCTCACTGTCGCGTGCTTCTTCTTAGCAGGGAGGTAATAGCACGCGGGCCTACAATTTAACGTCGAGTCCGAACGACAAAAACTCTAGAGAACATTTTTGGCATTAGGATCCTACGATTTCCAATCGGATGGGGGATTTGTGTATGGTGGGTTGCAGCACAAGATTTTTCTAGGCTACGTAGTAATCTAGGAATTCGGACCCAAGCCATAATCGATGTCTTAGCGCTCTGTCACCTGATTTACCACCACACCAAAGACAGTTTACAAGATTACAAGATATTTTATTAATGAAAATATTAAATAAAAAATAAATGCTGAAAGCAAGCCATGAAAGTGTGATACGATATCATAATAATTAATAAAGTATTTAAAGATTATACAAGTGGATATTGATATCTAGTTAACCTGGAAAGTTTCTAGTACAGAAAAGTGAATATGGTTGCTGTGGTTACAACTATGATATTTTATAAATAAGTTGTCAAAGTTTGACATCCATAGGTTGAACGGTGATCAAACTGTGGATTTCTGAAAATAGCATGTCTGAGAAAAAGATTGAAATTGGCAAAATCGAGTTTCGGTCAGTTATTAAGTATTTATTTTTGAAGGGGTTATCGGGCAAAGAATTTTTTGCTGATATGATAGAAACCTTAGGTGATCAGCGTCCTTCATACACTACTATTAAAAACTGGGTTGCGGAATATAAAAGAGGAAGATCAGATGTGAAAGATGAGCACCGCCCTGGAAGACCAATTTCTGTGACCACTCTGGAAAACATTGATTCTGTTCATGATATGATTTTAGAAAATGGACGTATTGTTATTAAGCATACTGCAGAAGCATTGCACATTTCCTATGAACGTGTTTGTCACATCATTCATCACGACTTAGGTATGAGAAAGCTTCCGGCCAAATGGATTCCAAGAACGTTGATCAGAAGCGCGTTCGATTAACAACGTAAAGGAAATCTGTCGCCGTTTTGCAGAAGATTCCTCAAACTTTTTGGATCGGTTTGTTACTACGGACGAAACGTGGATCCATCACTATGACCCAGAGACTAAAGAGTAATCCAAACAGTGGAAGTATGTTGGATTTCTACGGCCCAAAAAATTTCGCGTTCAAAAATCGGCTGGCAAGATTCTTGCTTCAGTTTTCTAGGACAAAGATGGGATATTTCTGATAGATTATTTGGAACGGGGTAGAACTACCACGGGAGCATATTATACTGAATTGCTAACTAAATTACATATGAAAATTGTGGAAAAACGCCGCAGAAAACATGCCAGAAGTGTGCTCTTTTTGCAAGACAACGCTCCTGCTCACAAGTCGTTGATTGCACTGCAAAAAACTCAAAAAACATTTGAAAGGTAAAGATTTTCGACAAATGACGAAGCAATATGTGCCGTTGAGGAGTGTTATCAGACCAAGAAAGAAAGCTTTCTTTTAAATGGCTTAGAATTACTTTATGAACGTTCTGCTAAATGTATAAGTCTTAAAGGAGATTATGTTGAATAATTAAAATTTTGTTTTGAAATATTGTGGCGTTTCATATGGTAGGCTAAGTACTTATCAATACTCCCCCGTAAAGCATAAAATAACTGATTTAACTGATTACAATTAATGAAACATAAAAAAATCTCCTAAAAAGTAATTGAATGCTTTTGGATGTATTTGTTAATATTTCGCTGCTTTTAAAAAAAGAACATTCACCCAGATCTCCATTCAGGTTTAGCAAAACTTTTTCCGAAAAATTTCTACCTGCAATAGTATAAATAACATCATGTGCAAAAAATATTCACAGATCATCAGCTTTTTCAAACTCTGAAGAAACTGCATCGATTAATGGGATTCTAAAGCGACCCGGCAACCAAAATTAAAAGTAACTTTTTGCATCGACAAATCATTAAACTTGTTTCTTTGTTTGTCACGGGGCTTAGGGCTGTCTACCTGAAGACTGGGAAACAAACTGCAGCCAATGTGAAAGACAATACGTATAATATTCGATAAAATAAATTGGTAACAAATTCTTGGCATTGTTCTAATTGCGAGAACATCAAGTAAATGTTGAGATGGTGGTTTGTGATAAGGTGAAAAAATTTCGCTAAATTACTTTCACCGTATTCTTGCAGCACATTTGGCAATTTTTGTATCACAAGTTCTTATGATTTTTCTGAGGATTTATGCACCTTACTTCAATCTTGGGTCTGTTGTCTACTAGTTATCAAAAAAGTAAGAGGATGGTCGTCTATTAACGTAGCTACGGTGAGAATTGCCATGCTAATGTTAACCTATTTTGAATCATTTCCGTAGACCCTTAATATGTAATTTAAGCAAATAAGACAATTGAAGACTAACTGTCAAATCAACAAAAGTTATATTATTTTTTGTATACAGTTTTTTCGCGAACCTCTATTCGCATATAATGTTTTTATAACCAGCAGTTGGCACAACACAGACGGTAGAAAGATCTAAAACGGCAGCCACAGCAAGAAGTAACCTGATGATGGTGTAATAAATTGAAACCTTGCGAAAAGATTTCACACTGACAGATTTCAAAACGGTTTAACTGTAAAGGATACAACACTGAGACTTATTTTTTGGCAATTTCTGAAAAACATGTAACTCCAAGAATGAGACTCAAAATTGGACGACCTTGAATACAGCATGTTGAAATATGTCAAGGACGATTGCCTCTGCAATAAAAAATAGTAAAGACTCTTCCAAACTTGAAATGTAAATTTAGAAGTTCTAATAAAACAGAAAATGCATAAAATATCCACTTGTTTTCTAAAAACGTGGATAGTAACAATTTATTTATTTTGTAGCAAAAAAAGGGATTGTAATAATTATAAAGAAATTCGTTAAATAGCTTTAACTAATACTAGAAGCTGATTCCCCATAATAGACTTTAACAGATATCGACTCAGTGTTGGGTAGTCACTAAGTAAAAGTAACTCGTTACTAGTAACTAGTTACTTTTCAGGAACTTAATAGTAACTTAATTACTTTTGTGTTTTCATTAATTGTAACTATAACACGTTACAATTATTTAGTAACTGAATATGACAAATTGACAAGTTACATTTTCATGCTACAAATATAAAATATTTTGAAATGTTCGGTTTTTAATGCGTAGTATTTAAAAAATTATGCCTGAAGCTGAAGAATTTGTTGAAATTTCGAATGCTTTAGTATGCAAATGCTAATACCGAACACAGGAATACCTTCTTGTACTTAGTTGATAATAAATAATATTTGATGGATCCTATTTGGGTGGTGACAGCTTTTTCCAGTAATTTTTAATCCTTTAACAACCAGAAGCTCTCTGAGCAGGTATGCGGATTACTGGGAAGTACATTTATAACGTCTGTGCGCAGATTGGGGGTGTCTAATTCAGACGAAAATACATTCACCGTCTCTATATTTCAATAATAACGAAAAATAAAATAGAGTCCTGGGAAAATCCCAAAACATCGTTGAACCAGCGCCTCTAAGTTCTAAGCCTGTTCCTTCCCCCACGTATATGTAGAATATTTGCTAATAAACAATTGCTTATAAATGTGTGTTTCTGTTGATATTAAGTTGGTAGTAATTGCATGTACATTAGTAGCGTCTCATAAAAAAGTAACTTAAAAAATAACGAGTTACTTTATGGTAACTTAGTAACTTATTCAAGTTACTTTTATAATTCTGTAACTTAGTAACTTACTTAGTAACTTTTTTTCCGAGTAACTGACTAACTTACTTAGTTACCTTTTTAGAGTAACTTACCCAACACTGGATATCGTATAGTATAAAGTCCAAAAGATACCCAACGTGTAGAATCTATATTCTTTTAGCCGTAGTAAATCCTATGTATTATTCACTGGCAGCAGGGTCCTTTCTACAATCCTATGATAACTAATTTGGTAAACTGCGCCATTTTTGGTAATGACCTGGTCAACAACCTTTTAAGTGCGTACTATAGTTTTTCTATGCAAATTGCTACAGCATCTTATATTAAATTTGTTACCACAGTAGCCTGATAATTTTTATTTAATTTAGATTTTCATCAATTTCAATTTTTGAAGCGCATTAAAATGTTTGAGATTGAAGGTGTAAATTTCGACCAAAATCAGAAATTTTTGAATTACAATTAAAATTCTTAATATGAAATAAATTTTAAAATAGTAATATCAAAGAGATTATAATTATATGCTCTTTGGTAATATGTAACTTTGCTAAACTTCTGGATCAACATAACCATTAATACATCAAAATTAGTCATTTTATTAGATTTACTCTAGATAAACTTAACAAATATCAAATCTATCACCTGTTTAATTACAAACAACCGCTTTTATTATATCCTACGGGGACCGCATTAGAGTAATGGCCGCAGCGCTTGGCGTCGGAGTTATTCTACCAAAGTCGCTCAGGTTCGAATCCTGAGCACTGCACTTTCCCAGGGTGTTTGTGGTGTCTGGGGCATGGGGTTTTTCAAGGATGGGGCATGTTAGACCTCTGAATAGCACGAAATGTGCTAAGCCGGGGTAAGCTGGGTTAAATGGGAATCTTGGAGTTGCCTTTGGCAATTCCACGGTTCTTTTTACAAAAACATTATATCCTAAAAAAACAATCGTATTTAATAATATATAGAGTTTACTAAACCTAAACGAAAAAATAAAGCTGCTTTATAATTGATTCATTTTACTAGTTCGTGCTGCGCATGCTGTAAGAAAATCCCCTAGTTTATAAACAAAGTGTAATATTCCGGTACTTTAGTCATAATAACAATTTTAAGAATTTAGATTTTAATATACATCTATAAAACGACTACAATACCAACTTAGGTTGTTAAAGATAATGTATATAATTCTGATCATGCTACGCATATGTTAAAGTTCAATGAATGTGATAAGATTACTCTACACGATCGTTTTAAAATGTACATAAATTTCTGCGTTTATTTTGTTACATGTATTTCTCTGGTCCAGGGGATTCCTTTTTTATCACCAATGGTTTTAGGTTGCAAAACGTAAAACTCTTTTGAGTATATAAGCATCGAAGAAATCCATCACAGGCACAGTTATAAACAACCAAGCTTGTGACAACTGACTTCTATAATCTAACGAAGATAAATTCTACAATGGCAAAAATTCTGATTCTTTCAGTCATAGCGTTGGTTTGTATTATTCAAACCTATGCTCAAGTTTATAGAGACCCCGTTGGGCAACCTCGCTTTGTAGATGAAGAACAATTTTCGCAAGGAATAGTGCAGCAACCTCATAACCGTTTTCGCCGTCAAGCCTTCGGTAGTGTTAGTAGTTTTCCAGGAGGCGGTGGCAGTCAAACGTTTGGTTACCAAGCAGGACCAGCCTGGGGATCCATCTCCCAATCCTCCGACAGCCGTGGTTTTACCAGCCCTATTACTTACAGCGGTGGCGCCGGTATTTCTTCAGCTGCAGGGCATGGACTTTCTGGAAGAATCGATACTCAACCCGGAACTGGAAGTCACGGAACCCTTCGTGGTCAATTGGGTATTCTCAATACTCCAAGCCATCAAGTTACCGGATGGGCTCAACACGACAGGAACTTCGACAAGAACTTTAAAATTGCAGGAGTAGAAACGAACAGCGCTGGGTTGAACTACTTAAATAAAAATAGTGGCGCTGGAGCTTTCGTTACCGGAGCTCATACCCCTGGCCAACCAGACCGAGGTTCAGTTGGTGGTAATATTCCTTTAATTACCGGAAATGGCGGAAGAACGAAACTGGAAGCGACTGGACAAACCAATTTTGCGCAGGGAATGAAACCCGACCATCAAGTTGGCGTTCAATTTACTCATAATTTCTAACACCAATGCAACTGTAATGGTATTATCAATTCAAAGCATTAGTTTGTGTTTTATCGAATCGTAATTTGTAAGATTATGTTTAAAACTTGTAATTTTTAATTTTGTATGTTAATAAATGATCTGTAGTGAATATATAGTATTTTTTAAAGTATAAAACGAACGTTAGTAGGGATCACACTATACACCGAATTCGTTTCTACATTGTTTTATATTTACATCGATTATGTTTGTTCGACAACATCGACCAGCATCTATGATTTATGTCGAAATTTATGTTCATACTTTTGAACGTAACGCTCAAGAAAGGATGAATAAAAGACACTACCCATCACCGAAAAAAGACAAGTAAATACCATTTAGACCAGTAGCGATAGATCAAAGTACAAGGTCCTCACATGAAAATGCTAGATTCTACTGTAACGTTGTTGTTTTTGAAGATATTGGAAAATTAAAACATGCTTTCACTATTAATTTTTAATAAGCATTTAAATTATTATTTCATCGGGCATCGTATTACGAAGATATAGCTATCAATTTTGTTTTTTCTTATGGAATATCCTGTACATTATTGTTGCCTCTGATAGTTCATTTTACATTTTTACATTTAACAATACATAAAAATCTTTAATATTTGTCTAACTATAAATAAGTGGGTTACCGTTTTGTTTAGCGCTGGTTGAAAGATTATATAGAGATCCGGATTTCTTTATAAACATATTATGGACCGACCTTGCCACCTTCACAAGGTAGGAGCAGTGCAAGACCCACGAAGAGTTAAGAAAGTTCAAAAACAAGGGAGGACGTAGATACATGTTTGGTGTAGTATATACCGTAATCAAGTAATTGAACTTATTTATTCCTTTATCAAAATTTAATTGGATAACGCTATTTCGAATTGTTAAACAACGAAGTAAATGATCTTATTATACAACTTAATAATAACGAAGGATTGGTATGACACTGAGGCCGCACCACATAATATAAGAGAAATTCCGAATATTTAAACTATCGGGACGTGCGAATGGTGCGAAAATGTGGTACCACACGGTGGCAGACAAAATATAATCCTGACCTAACATCTCCGGATACATTTTTGTGGGGCATTTAACAGATATAGTCTAGTTATAAAAATCTATCTGCAACCATTTTGGATATTCAGCATCGAATTCAGACCTCAGTTAAAACATTAACCAACGCCATTAAGTGATCGAAAATTAGTTAAATAATTTGGGAAGAAGATATAGGTTACGTGTGGAAATGCAAGGAAGGCAGTTTGATCAATTTCTATAAAATATAACCATAGATTAATTGTAAATAACTATATTATTTATCCTTAGTTTGAATTATTTAATTATTAATATCTCGCAAGATAGTAGCTTATATGTTTATATCCATGAAAGCAAGGAAAATGAGAGAATCCGAAGATATAATATACAGAGTGTGCTATAAGAAAAACAAAGTTGATAGCTATATCTCTTTAATGCGATCCCCGATTGTTTTGTTTTTAATAATAATATTGAATTCCTTGTTAAAAATTAATAGCGACAGATTATTTAATTTCCCGATATTTTCGAAAACAGCATAGATACAGTATAATCTAACAGTTTCATGTGATGACCCTTGTACATGAAAAGTATAATTCTTAAAGTTTGGGAGTAATGGACTACTACTGCTACTACTACTGAGTGTGGTAGTAGCTCAGTTGGTAGAGCACTCGCTTTCTGAGTAAAACGTCGAGTCTAGCTTGAGTTCGAAACCTAAATGCTATGCAGATTTATAAAAATCTTGTCTGCAACCCACCACACACAATTTCTCAATCCGGCTTGCAACCGTGGGATCTAAATCATAAAAAACCTTTTTTGAAACTTCTGTCGTTCGGATTCGACGTTAAACTGTAGGTTCTCCCAGTTTCTACCTTAGCGCTGAGCAGAAACATGTGGGCAGTGGGGCGAAAAGGCTTTCAATGACTGCTACTGAAAACTTGGACAACCACCACTTAGATATTCCACGGTAAAAACCAACCAACCAACTACATCCCGAATAAAATGTTAAAGTAAATATTCAAATTTGTATTTATTTTTATATATAGGGTATGCTAAATAGTAAAAAAGTAACCGCGGATGTTAGTTTTTCCTCTTGATCAGTTTTTTTTTTGGAACAGCTCGGAACTTCTATAACTCTATATTATTCGATGCTGTTATTTTCGTATTAACTTAAGACTACGATCTCGCGATCATGCTTTGTCACACACGTTCCCGCTTAACGGTTAACCAGAGCTGTGCCGTTCTTCAAGATTATCTCAGAGGGGTTTGAATACTTTCGAACCTTGGATTTGAATGTAGTACTTTGAAGACTGTCAAAATGCAAGCAGCAATGGCAAAACGTTAGTTTGTATGGGTTGAAAAAAGTAAACAATAATTCTGATTATGATGGGTGTTACCCCAAATGACGACGCGGTCTATATAAATAGTTAATCATAGTATTTGTTGTCTTAATAAAGAATCTAGATTGCCCTAACATTACTGAAGATGTTTTTTTTTTGTAACCGTATTTCCATTTGCGGTTTTAAGTTATATTTCTACATAATATGCCAAAATGCAAGGCATATTATCAATATTGCGATACGTTTCTATGGGTTTACAAAACGTACTTTTTAATTTACTGAGTTTTACCCTCAAGTAACAACGCTGTAAAAGCCGAAAATTAATCATAGTATGTTTCAGTGTTTGAATACAATTTCAACAATCTATTGCATGCAAAAAGAATTTATTAATAATATACTATAATAACCTAAAGGAAAATGTGTTAAAAATTACGTTATAATACTAAAGGAATTATTTTTGCACGCGATAGAACTTTGGAATTCTATCAAAAATTTAAAAATAGTCTTAAGATAGTGAAATTAATATAAAGATGACAGTATGAAGTAATATAGCCTTAAGATAATATAGTTTCAAAATGCATTGTATATGTTTATCTAGCATATGTAGCACACCCTGTAAATAATATAAAAATAAAAATAAAACAAGAAATTATTCCCAAATTTGAGTTGCACCGTTGCTTCAAGTGGCACTACCTTGTATTTTTTTAGAGATTCCTCACATTTCTTTTCTTATGCCTTCTTTGAGTGTTACATTCAAGTGGATGAATATAGCTATCGATACAAAACATTCGATTGAAATCGGTGTATTGTGGGTATACGACCTAATCGTGGCTTTATACTGAGAACAATAATATATAAAAAATACTACATATTCTTTAAGGATGATTTATTAACATACCAAAATATTAAATTACGTACAAGTTTTAAATATAATCTTACAAATTACGATTCGACTAATGCTTTGCGTTGATAATACCATTAAAGTTGCATTAGTATTAGAAATTGTGAGTAAACTGAACGCCAACTTGATGGTCGGGTTTCATTCCCTGTGCAAAATTGGTTTGTCCAGTCGCTTCCAATTTGGTTCTCCCGCCATTTCCGGTAATCAAAGGAATATTACCACCAACTGAACCTCGATTTGGTTGGCCAGGGGTATGAGCTCCGGTAATGAAAGCTCCAGCGCCGCTATTTTTATTTAAGTAGTTCAAGCCAGCGCTGTTCGTTTCTACTCCTGCAATTTTAAAGTTCTTGTCGAAGTTCCTATCGTGTTGAGCCCATCCGGTTACTTGATGGCTTGGAGTATTCAGAATACCCAATTGGCCGCGAAGGGTTCCGTGACTTCCGCTTCCGGGTTGAGTATCGATTCTTCCAGAAAGTCCATGCCCTGCAGCTGAAGAAATACCGGCACCACCGCTGTAAGTAATAGGGCTGGTAAAACCACGGCTGTCGGAAGATTGGGAGATGGATCCCCAGGCTGGTCCCGCTTGGTAACCAAACGTTTGACTGCCACCGCCTCCTGGAAAACTACTAACACCGCCGAAGGCTTGACGGCGAAAACGGATGTGAGGTTGCTGCACTATTCCTTGCGAAAACTGTTCTTCATCTACAAAGCGAGGTTGCCCAACGGGGTCTCTATAAACTTGAGCATAGGTTTGAATAATACAAACCAACGCTATGACTGAAAGAATCAGAATTTTTGCCATTGTAGAAGTTATCTTCGTTAGATTATAGAAGTCAGTTGTCACAAGCTTGATTGTTTATAACTGTGCCTGTGATGGATTTCTTCGATGCTTATATACTCAAAAGAGTTGTACGTTTTGCAAAGTAAAACCATTGCTGATAAGAAAGGAATCCCCTGGACCAGGGAAATATATGTAACAAAAATAAACGCAGAAATTTATGTACATTTTAAAACGATCGTGTAGAGTAATTTTATCACATTCATTGAACTTTAACATATGCGTTAGCATGATCATACTTTCATCAGGAACGTATATTCAGGGTGTGCTAGGTGTGCGCTGCACACCTGTGAAAACCACAGAGAAATATTTAAACATTTTGGAATAAAACCAATATGTCTTGAGGCGAGTAGATCATCATCTAAAATTCATGTTGGTGATTGTGATTTTGGAAATAATGATTGCATACATTCAGCACCTGTTTTCTCAAACTATTGAATGCTTTAATTATTTTAGGTATATAACTTGTCATTTTTACAGCAGACAATCCGTTCGCTACAATCTAATTATTCGACAATTGAATTTATCTATGTTTATTTTTTCGAGTACTTCAAGAAAATATACAGAAAGACATATTTCAATGATTGTAAACGTTTCAATATAAAAATACCGTAATTTACTTATTTTTAATATACCGAGTGTTCCATTAAGAAGAAAGTCGATTTAACACAACAATGAAACGTTATTTTGCTGTTTCTGAAAGTAGTACGATTTTGTGAATTTAACAAATTTCGTAGCTCTTAAAATCATAAAGTTATCTCTTGGAAGTTGTATCCATAAATATGTTGCATAGAAGTGTTTTAAGAAGAAATTATTTTGCAAGAACAACGAATTGGTCCTGTTTTTACAATTTGATGCTAATGGTATTGGTTTACTATTTTAAACCTGTATTTTGTTTTCAACCATTTTATTGGATTATTGCCCTAAGAGTGAAAATAAAAATTGCTAGTAAACAGTTTTTTAGATAAAGCTATTCGTTTCTGAAGTGATTTGCAACTTTCCGGAAGTTATTGACCTGACCATACAGCGTCATCCAAATATTTCATATCCAAATAAGTGCGCGCAGGTCGAAATTTTCGCGGAAATTTCTGCAACATCTAAGATACCAAAATATCTACCTGGTGCTGGGCGCTTTGACGACCAACGTGGACAGGCATGCATTTTTCGTAGGTAGGAATAATGTATTTCGACATTGCTTAATGTCAGAGTACAAAAATATCGGCACGAGTCTAATAAAGACGCGGAAGGTGCCCACTAGTTTGCTGCGTGAGTTCGTGTTATTTTTGGTGTAGGTCTATGGCACCACGGGCTCAGGCTGGCCGAAGTCAAAAACTTTAGAAAAATCTGATTGCCAACTTTTCTGAAAATTCTATTACACCCATCTACATTAAATCATGTTTGAAACAAATAAATACACAGAAGAAAAACTTATGTTTTACCGTGTTTATTATTGCAATGTGCTCAAAAATCGTGTTGCAGGTGTTGGACATAGTCCAAACTACCTAATTAGAGATCTAAAGACGACCTTGACGTGACCGATTTTCTGAAAAGAGGGTCAACTTGCCTTTAATGAAAAGTTATTTTTAGAAAATGAAAAGTAAAATGATGGGTAACGCTACGGCATGAAATATTATCATTATACTATTTCGCAAAAAAATAGTATAAAACAAATAGAAATATTACTTAAACATCATTATTTTCATGATGTTAAAGAGATTACTTATATCAAGCAAATTCTAGCAAAAAGCAATATCGAATATAATATTAATTATAACGCCTTTCCAGCCATTACCTTAAAAGAATGTTTAACTATTATTTCGTTGGCATAACAATATCTTCTGTTACAATCGTTCAAAAAAGATTCTCCTATGCATTTTCGCAGTTAAATAAATTATTTTAGGATTTTTGAGTAGCACTAGTGTACGTAGTAGTACTTTGACTGCTCTACACTGCTTATCTCATTTAATATACATCACATAACGGTTGGTTTTCTTACTAATTATTTGTGTTTCTTTGGGGGGCTACAAAAGTGACTCAAAATAAGGTAAAATTAACGATTTAAAAAAATAGCTTCGCTAGCACATACGCGAAAAAGGGCTTTGAACAACGTTAGAACATCAAAAACATTCGGGAAAAGCATATAGATGTCAGAAAAGGTGGAGTATTTGGGAGTTCTTCTCGATACCAAACTAATCTATAATCAGAATCTGGAACAAGAAAGCCACCAAGCAATTCTTTATCTGTAGGCGAAAGTTTAAAAGGACGTGGGGGTTGGGATCCAAAATTGTATACTGCCTCTATATGAGAGTGTTGTTTCTACAGTCACCTAGTCATCCGTAATGTAGTGGCACAAAACTGAAATTACAGGGAATAAACGAAGGTTAAGTAAGTTGTAACGGTTGGCCTGGGCATAACAGAAGAGATGTCCAACTGTCAACTGTCCAACTCCAACTGTCGCATTAGAAGTCCTTCTGTACTTGCCACTACTTCACCTAAGAGTCGAGGCGGAGGCAAAACTGTTTACGGTACACGGGTTCCCCCAAAACCATACCGAGATTTTTAAACACCTGCAAAAAGACCACGTCTTACAGAAGCAGTTGAACAGAATAACACCTGTCTTTAACTTAAGAAAACAGATTAAAGTGGTCATACTTAGCGGGATGGCCACGTCTAGTACACAGATGGATCAAAAACTCAAAATGAAAGAGGCATTAACATATTTGAAGTTGGAAAAGGACATGATGTAAACATAAACCTGAGATGTTATGCCACCGTGTTCCAGACAGAAACTCCAGCACTACCCACCTGTGCTCAAATCATCATACAGATGCCCTATATTAACAGTAGAATCTTACCCTAAGGCGACCTTGAAATACATCAAACATAATAATTAACGATAAATCCATTGAATGGAATCCTTCCGATAATACTTTAAACTACCTAGGCATTTACTTAGACTGAAGATTAATGAGGTATACCATATAAATATCAAATTAAATCGTGTTACAGCTGATCGGCCTGTATAATTTACTCAATTGTGGCCGTTGGTTACCGCGTTAGACTTATACGCTGAAGAGGACCTTCAGCATATATGTCTAACGCGCATGTTCCGGTACTGGGAATTGAACCCAAGACGGGTTCAACTTCCAGTACCGGAACATCGGATTTTTCATGGCCGTTCTCCCTCGCAAGGCAATGGCAAACCAGCAAGGTATTCTGTCTAGTAAATCTTCTCTGGAGTAGAAGTGTTTACATTTCCCGTGGTCCGCAGCCCACGTTAAGCTGTAGGTCCTCTATGCCTGTGGCACTCTAAACATGCAACACGGGCATATGAGAGAAGATCGCTATCGTAAGAGATACAGCACTCTAAGAAGAAGAAGACTTACTCAACAGAAGATTCAAACAAAGTGCATGCCATTAATTTATAAATCAGTGATTCGACCTATTATAACTTATGGGTGCGTAGTTTGGGTGCAGCGTCAGAAACCCAAATTAACAAAATTTAGACTTTATAAAACCAAATATTCAGAATTCTAATAAACGCTCCCTGATACGTACAAAATTATCAAATTCACCGCGAATTAGATATTCCTCTTATAATTAAACATATTCATAACAAAAGTAATAAATTTTATCACATTCTTAATTGCGATAGTACAGAGACATACTCGCTTGGCAAATATCATATTCATAAGAGATTAGGAAGACAATTACCCCAAGATTTACATGTAACTAGCGATGACGGTAGTGAAGACGAATAACACTAAATAGCGCTTTATGTTTTGTATAATATATTTAAGTCGAGTCATAGGTATATCTTACCAATATTATGTATAGCTGATGTAGTAATAAAGCGTCAGCAAATGTATTCAAATCTAGGCTAATTCTAGAGTGCCATAAGAACTTGGTAGAACTGGGACAAAATTACAAACTATGTTTGGTATGGGTACCAGGTTACCAAGGAGAATATGATAATGAACAAGCGAACGAGCTAGCGAAAGCTGGAAGCAAAACATAGTCCATGTACCCAGAACCAGCCTGCGGAACAGGACACGCTACCGCTATGGTGCAAACCAGAAATTGACCAAGAAAAACTCATCTTGATTACTGGGACATCCACCCTGGCTTAAGGCACTCAGGGATTTATCAGAGGTGCATCAAATAAAGCGGCAAAATATCTCTTAAGTTTAGAAAAAGAAAATAAGGCATCCTTACCGGATACAGTCATCTGAAAAACATCTGTCAAGCGGACAACTCAACATGAGTCTGTAAAGAACAGACACCCCATCACTAGTTACGTTACTGCGACGACCTAGTGACCCGCACACACCGACCTATCGGGATACTAAAACTGGAACCTTATATGATCAAAGAGGCTTCCATTAAGACATTCCTGGGATTCTGATTCATGATTCCCATTGAAAAGTCGAATACAAATACTGGGGACATAATTGGGCTGTTAGGCAGCGGTGCATGGGACGAGAGACCAACTCCAGGGAGGAAAAAACCTTGTCTACATACTGTTTTGTTCATTAGTAAACAACATATCCAAGATTGTAATAAAGCAAAACATGCACAGAAAATTGATAAGAACTAATTATAAAAAAAGGCTAAAACCCAGCTAGTTTTATAATATAGGTGGGCATAATTTAGCGATTTTTTTTCCTTATTTGTAACTACCATCCTTTTAAAATAAATCCTAACAACTTCAATGTGAAGATTTATCTAATATTTATATAACCATTATATAACCGTACACCTTAGGTATTGCCCTTTCCATTGGTCGTACTTCGTTTTCCTGCGTTCAGGTAAACGGCCCTAACTACCGGGATGGACTGACTAAGAAATATGATGGTTTGTCGACGTAAAAAGTTATACTTGATTTTGAATTCCTAGGTAGGTTTAGGTTTTCCTTAATTTGTATTGAAAGAATCTTAAACTGGAGGATTATCAAAATACATTAACTGTTATTTCAAAATAAGGTTTACTTATTCAAAAAATAAATGTAGGACTTAGGAAATCGAAACATTAAAATAGTTTTGTTTAAAAAAAAGTAGTTCACTAAGGTGATCATATATCGTATACACTGATGCAGATTTTGTAAGATGAAGATACCATCGAAAACAGAAGGATCCCCCGAACTTGGGAAATACTAGGAAATAAATAAAGTAATTAATTTAATAATTAATTGGAATAAGTTGTATTCATTACGTTTATCAAATTCATTGAACTCTAACATACGATGTACGTTTTATCATGATTTACGTATAATTATAGCAATTTTAATATTATTGTAAATAATAACAAATTCTTAAAATAGAAAATAGATTGTGTATTTGCTAATTCAGTAAAAGGGGGTTTTGAATAAAGTAAATTAAACTTTGACATACAACACGAGGACTTCCTATAATTAATTACTACAGTCATGTCATCCTTATTTAAGATTTAAATTGATAGTATCATAACCGCTCAGAATATTGGTTACGAATAATCGAACTGGGTACCTTCCTGATGCAAGATCAAATTCAGTAACTGCCGCTATTACTCTAGTGCAATTTATGACAAAACAACGTTTAAAAATTCTAATTGATTTATTGAAATTATATTCAATGCATTCTTTCAAATTTACTAAATTAGCTGTAATGCCATAATCATATATGTATAATAGTTGTAATGTATATTTTTTGTTTTGTTATTTATTGTAATTAAGCCGTCCAAATTATGGAACACGGAAAATTGACTCAATTTAAAATAGACTACTATGAGCAGAAAAATGACACGATCAAGTACGATATAGTCATGCTGCTTCTTTCAACGCCTAGGTCCAAAGTCGGATTTGCTCACTCTCTTACATATTGTTCAATGTACAAAAAAAATAAACTGAAAAGGTTGAGCAGCGTTAATAACCGACGGGGTCCGACAACTGCCAGCGATCAGATTCGACGTGCGGCCGGGGTATTACTACAAACTATCTATCTTGTTATTCTGAGGTGTTTCAAATAGTTTATTCGTATTTAAAACAGTCTAAAGATACGGAGATTTATTTTACTACACAGTATGAATGATGTACAACTAGTTAAAACAAACAGTCTGATCCCGTTCGCCTTTCAAGTTTATTTGATCTTCTCACTTTACCTTCTGTACATTTAACAGTAAGTAAGACAGAGTAAGAAGAGCCGACTATATGCACAGTGTTCAAAGACTCAGTTAAGATAGGCTTACTACAGTCGAACCTTCTTGCTTCGAATCTGAATTAGTCGAATTCTGTGGATACTCCCGGCCAAATTCCTATAGTTTTATGTATTCAAATTTCTCGAAAAAGATGAAAAAGAAATTTCTCGATAAAGCAAATTTCGATTAGCCGAAGTTTTCGATAAGTCGAAGTGTTTCGAAACAAAAATTCTATCATTGGTGAAGCTAGTAATGCATTTTATCGATTAAAAAAGAAAGCACTGCCATAAATATTTAAGTTTACGAATAGCAGTCAAATATTGTGAAAATATGTAATATAAAAACTAGAAACAAGAAAAAATAACCAACTATTTTGAAAAAGTCGAATATTTCTTTCATACTGTAATATTATGACTTAAAGAGGTTTGACTGTATCTCAAATGATGGAGGCTTACATACGTCAGTTCGTGCAAAGCAGTGAGTCAAATGCTTGATATTGCATTGGTTTAATTAGAACAAAGAAGGAAAAATAAATAAATAATAGTTTTGTTTATAAGTATGCATTCAATTTCGTGCTAAGAAAAAATTAATTAACTGTATTACCTGCAAGTACATGTATATAGGTGTATTCAAGGTCTGATCAAAATGTATCCAGAATGGTATTTAAAAAGAAATTACACGATTTATGAAATTAATATTTATTCGCCTTCAAAGTAATCCCCTTCCGAAGCCACACAGTTAATTCCGCGTTGCTGCCATTACTCGACAAATTTTTAAACCCTTCTTCTGAAATAGCGAGCAGCTGCTTCGTCTTGTTCTGCTGTATCTCCTCAATGTCTTGAAATCTTTTTCCTTTCAAATGGAATTTGATTTTCGGGAATAAAAAGAGTCGCTGGGAGCAAGGTCTGGCGAACAGGATGGCTGACGGACCTATGGAGTACGGTGCTTAGCAAGAAATTGCTGCACAAGTTGCGATGCGTGGGCAGGGGCATTGTCATGATGCAATAGCCACTCGCCATTCGCATGCAAGTCCGGCCTTTTCGGACGAACTGCGTCCTCAAACGTCGCAGAACTTGGCAGTAATACTCCTTGTTGATTGTCTGGCCCGATGGAGCGTATTCATGATGCACAATTCCCTTGTAATCGACAAAAACAGTCAGCATCGCCTTAACATTGCTGCGGTTTTGTCGTGCTTTTTTAGGTCTGGGAGACTTTGGGGTCTTCCACTGTGAAGATTGGGCCTTAGTTTCGGGATCATACCCATAAACCCACGTTTCGTCGCCAGTTACGATTGCTTTTACAAAGTTTTCGTCGTTTTTGACGCACTCAAGCAACTCAGTAGCAGCTGAAACACCGGCATGTTTTTGTTCACCTGTGAGGAGTTTTGGTACAAATTTGCCTGAGACGCGTCTCATACCCAAATCGTTCGAATCATAAGAATTGATTGAAGTGAACCGAAACTAATGTCTAATAGTGATTCGGCGATTTACCCGCACAGCTTTGCGCACAGCTTCAATATTTTTTTACTTTTGCTGGTTGTAGGACTTCCAGAACGGGCATCACTCTCAGCACATTTACAACAATTTTGAAAGCATTTATTCCACTCGTAAACTTGTGCACGGCTCATAAATCTTCCCCATAGACTTTCTGTAACTTTAAATATGTATTTTTGCAAGTGTCTCCAAGTTTTTGACAAAATATGATACAAATTCGTTGATCACTTTTTACAGATATGATAAATGCGCCAAACAGTTACACATATGTGACCAAAAAACATTACTGTGAAAGAACCGACTGAGGAAGGCCAATGTGATTCACAGCACATGTGTAATAGATGCCAAGGTCACGTTATGCAAAACCACATCCCTCAGTGTTTAGTGATTGCAAACTTATGAAACCATTCTGGATACATTTTGATCAGACCTCGTATATATTTAGAGTACAGTTTTGGTGAATGCCGGGAAAATGCGACTGGAGCTCGCAATTTATATTCAGCGGTATCCAACTAGAAAATAACCATCAGCATAAATAGCCTTGAAACTTCTTTAACAAGCGAAGGTAAAATTTTTAATTCCAGAAGATGTAGGCTTATACGTTCTACTTAGACTGTGTTGGATTGTTAATATATTGCAGATGTTTCTATTCTTAAATTATTTTTTAGCTCCTGTCAACTTCGAAGATTTAGGAACTACTACTTTAGCAACCTTTATGTACGCGATGAAACATCAACCATTTAAAAATGCTGTAAATCGTCGAGAAACATTTTTATGAACTTCGAAGTAATAAGACCTGTTTTCATTGAATTTATATTAATAAATAATATTCTTAAATATTTAGGCGAGGGGCGTAATTTCCTGAGCTACTAAAAATGTGAATCCAGAAGCAAAAATTCAAGTCTACTACAACTGCCATTTCTTCGTAGAAACTCCTATGAATATGTACATATAAATGTGTTCGCGCCATAAAAACTTTTGCAGAGAACGAACGGTACTTTTAGTACAAGGGTTTCTCAGCCACTTTTAAATTTTATTGATATATTACAGTTAGGCAGTTTAAAATAAGTTTATATTTATTATTGCTTTTTACTTTCCCATACCTTATAGGTATAGGGTAAGTATTGAAATCATGAAAATTTTCGAAATCAAGATTTTAACGGATATATCCGTTTTGGGTCTCTAGGAACCCAAAAAAGTGGTTTTTAAAAAATGTCTGTCTGTGGGTGGGTATGTACGTACGTATGTGACGCTCCTACAGCCGAAAGTATTGCTCCGATTTTGATGCGCTTTGGAATGCG
>JABXWE010030618.1:0-34928 GCA_014611495.1 Limonius californicus
ATATCATTCACGTCAAAAAATCTTTTTATTTTCGGGAAGTTTCTTTCCATAGCTACTTATCAGTTACTATAAAAGCTCCGTGATGCCAGTTTCCAATCTACGACAATTTTCATTAATGTTGTCAGATGATTAACTAACGTTAGTTGTTGCATATGAATACGAAGATTTTCCAGAGTATCACAATTGCACAAATTCTAAAACGTCCAACCTGATGCTTTCTGTAAAGAGGAAAAACCCTCTGTCTAGCAGGGAGGATCCGCTGCCGTTAAACCTTTAATTCTGGGCGTGTTTCATATACATACATGCTAAAATATCACAAGCATCAGCAATGTTAGCAAAATAAATTTGTTGACGTAGTAATAATTGTGTAAGTTTCAATTTCATATGAACAATGTGAACACTTAATCCAGTCAAATTACAACTCACAATAACTTCTTCGTTACTACTTTTAATTTTTATGGCACTTAAATGCCTGTATATTTCAAAAATTTTAAGGGTTTGAGTAGTTAATCACGATCTGCGTAATTAAGTTACCTATCTCTACGAATCGTAAGCACTTCTACCAGGTATCTTACAAAAAAAAACTACGCCATTACATTTATTCTCATATATACTTAATCTATGGCTTTGAGACATGCCATTTCTACCACAATAAAAATAATTGTTACCTGGTTGTTTATAAGTTCATAGGATACTTTAGCGAAGCATCATACATATCGATGTTAAATTAATGACTAATGGATCAACAAAAACAAAAGTAAAATCGGCCAATAATACCAATCTTTGTAAACTCCTGCAAAAATATTTTTTATTGTTAAATGCTATATTGCACTGTAGTTAAGATGTATGGACCGATGCTACACTCGCACAAACAATTTCTAAAATTTCTCCGATAGAAATTCAACGATTTTCTCTAATAAGTCCTTCCACAAATACCATATGGTTTTCTGTTTATGAAGTACACCGTACACCTGGCCGCTGCTCATCCATAGTACTCTCTTTTCCATTCTTAAATTTTCGGCGTCATTCCTTCACAGTTGAGTACGCAATACACGCATTTCTATACACTGCTTGCATTCGCGTATATATCTGCAATGGCTGCACACCCTCAGCACATAAAAATGTAGGACCGCACGCTGATAAAACTTGGACGGATTTTCAACAACAAACGCCATTTCAAAATCGAAGTTTTAAACGTTTCAAACACCAGAAACTTATTAATGTGTTGCTTACAAACTACTACTAACATTAATAAACTTCATTTGAATTATTGCATTTGTTTTCATGGCAAAGTTGATCAAAGATGGTTTTCAGTTGAACAAGCCTCGTATATTAAACATATTTTTGGCATAAATATAAGTTAAATTGTCTTAACGTCCCAAATGAGATAGTACTCATACGGTTGATTGAGACAACGTTTCTGCACCGAGACTTAAAATACGGACAGAACTTAAAACTTAAATGGGCAGATATCTTAAATTGTCTACTCAACTCTCTTCTAGTAGGCAAAAACAATATTTCTACCTATCTTCGGGATCTTTGTACGAAAGGTACAGCTCTAAATATTATACTTTTGTTAAGAAAACAAAGTATAGTGTCAGAAACCCAACATGAAAAGACAGAAGTCAAAATTGCCAATTTACACCACTGTTTTATAAAAATATTAATCTAAACTGCCAATAAAGATGAAGTAACTGTTACAATTTAAAGTACACTTTGTATGGTTATTGCTCAAAACATATACATTTTCATGCTGATTCACAGGAGGGTATGAGCTTACCATTCCAAAAACATGCAAACCGTAATACATATCACAACATGCTTCGAAACCTGCATTGTGACGATATTATAAATAAAAGATGCCTGTTTGACATACTTGACTGGCTTAAGTGAAGCTTTTTTCACTCGAACCAAGTTTAAATAACATGCATTAGAATGCAAAAAGATCATAATATTTGGGACTGAAAGATTATAAAGTCAAAGATTACTACAGTGCAGGTGTCCTAGTGATTAAATTGAGGTAATTGAATTATATCTGAAGATATATTAATATAATATATTAATCAAATAGCTATTTAAGACAGCTCGCAATTAGCCAGCTTTCAGTTTCAAGAATCATTAGAGCGAATCAGTTTCATCCACACCATGTAACTTTACTTCGGGATTTCGAATAAAATGATTCCAAGATGATTACCGCTCTGTGATATTATTCACTACCAAAACAACTTTTAGGAACAATGTTCTTATTTTAGTAACAATATTGTAACGTACAAAAACATATACTGTGAAAACACAGTTTGTATATCAGTCAAAGCAATGCTGACTAATTTCATTTAAAACGTGGTATCAATTCAAGAAATAAAGGGTCGCTGGAAAATGCTCAACCAATCTTCAGAAATCTAGTATGTTTTCCGCTTTATATACAGGGTGATTGAAAAGATGTAGTCCAAACTTAAGGTGTGATGTGGGATGCTACACGAGCAAAAAATGTTAATAAACCCATGTCTTATTTCAAGCGTTATCTAGTTACAGAGGATTTCTTTGTTTTTATAGTTGTTCTGTTAAATCAAGTCGTAATTGGAAATAAGTCAAACAAATGCTAATTTGTTATAACAGAAGGTGTTCCAAGCTTGAATTATTGTTGTTTCCGAAGTGTGGTAATGATGGAACCTTTCTCTGCACCTGAATATGCAGAAATGCATTTTGTATATGGCTATTGCAGCAGAAATACTCGTGCAGCTGTGGTAGAATATCGGAGACACCGGCGATAGCCTGACCACGAACATTTGAACAGTTGCACCGAAACTTATGTGAAACGGGTATGGTTAGACCACTTCATCATGTTGGAAGAAATAACGTGGACAATAATGCTGACATTATTGACACAGTCCAGCGAAACCCATCGACGAGTACTAGAAAAATTTCTAGGCAATTAGCTATTAGCCAGTCGACAGTTTGGCATACATTAAACAGAAACAGCTTACATCCCTACCGTATACAACATGTACAAAATCTACATGATGGTGATAATTTAAGGCGCCTACAGTTTTATCAATGGTTGGTAGATGCTACCGCAAGCAATCCAAAATTTTTAAGTCAAGTTCTCTGGGCGGATGAATCGCAGTTCACACGGAATGGTATCAACAACTGGCATAATATGCATCACTGCGATTTCGAAAACCCTCATTCGACATGCAGAACTGCTTTTCACCAACGCTTCAGTGTTAACGCTTGGGCCGGTATTGTAGGTGATCATGTTATCGGACCTTACGTATTACCACATCGATTTAATGGTATCATGTATTTAGACTTCTTAGATAATACCTTTCCGGAACTATTAAATATGCCTCTTGACGTGCAAAGGTCAGTGTGGTACCAGCATGATGACGCACCATTGCACAATTCACGGCAGGGTAGAGATTGGCTAAATCATAGCTTCCCACAACGCTGGATTGGAAGAGAAGGTCCAGCAGCATGGCGGGCTTGTTCGCCTGATATTACTCCACTAGATTTTTACTTGTGGGGTGCATTAAAGCAAAAAGTTTATGCAACGTAAATTCAAAACAGGGATGACTTAGTTAATAGAATAAATGAAGCTATTGCGGATATTCGAAGAGATTCTCAACAGTTGAGGAATATTCGAGATTCCCTGCGTCGGCATTGTCAACTTTATATACTAGTACAGGGTGGACGATTTGAACAATTGTGATTATTTTTTATTTTTCTTGTACTTGTATATGTTGTTTATTAAAAATAAAAATGTTGTTATAACTTGAAAACACATGAATTTATTGGCATTGTTTACTTATTTTAACATGACCAGTACACCTTAGCTGTTAAACCGCACATTTTGAATCAGCATGTACATAAGCGGTGTACTGACGGCTGACATGTGGTCTTTATAAATAGTGTTTTCAATATTTCATTTTCATTTACATTGAACCCTTAGTTTTAATTCTAGCTATCCGGCATTTGTTCTACTACTACTACTGCTATTAAAAACGAAAAATAGTTCTGATTTGAAAACCGACTATTTTTGAAACTAACCAAGAAAATGTAACGAACATGGACCGAAAGGCGCCCTAATACCAATGTATTTTCATGAACGCCATCCGTTGCATATGCCTCATGCGTTAACATTTTAACTTATCATTATCACAAAAAAGCCTATTGATCAAGCTACAATTTAAGTGTAAATTATTAAAATCGCTTAATAATAAAAAAAGATAAACCAAATACGGGAATTTTGTATTTGTCAGACCACCCAGTACATATTTACAATTTAATAATTTTTTTGATAATCTATTACTCTACCTCGCTACAATACCATTGTAAAATGTATAATTTAAGGTAGTCATTGTAATTTAACAAACGAACTTAAGCTTAGTTAAAAAGTAAGGTTCAAAAATGAACCTCAGTTTTGTAGCCTACAGTTGGTGAACAACACTAGGTTGCTTCACCTACAAGGTCACCAGACCTTGCACGTGTAGATCACTTTATCTAAGATGCAATTAACTACCTGGCGTAGGTTTTATATCTGAGCAATTCCTAAACCTTCATCGATAAAGCTTAACTATTTGGCCGACACTATATCCACGAATGATTTTTATCAGAGAACATTAACCCGTTAAGGTATTTATTGAATAATGCCAGAAACTGGCTCTACTGAATACCACAAATCAAATGAGGTATTATACGTAGATAATAATCAAATTTAATACTTCTGACCCAAACTGCTCATTGAAGTTTGTTGTCAAATTTAGTTACACGTATCGTAAGAAAATTAGATATTTAATATTTTAATTGAAATCACTTGATCTTAACTACGGAGATTACATAGTGAAACACCTTGTATTTTCTAAATTTGACAGTATATATACAAAGTGCACTTAACAGTAGAAGAAGTTCCTAAAACTTCTGAAACAAGATTGTTAACAGTACTACTAATGGAAAATTCAGATATTTTACAAGGGACGTACTGATATTCAGTGTGGTACATATACAATAGATAATTTCCTTATATACAGGCTGTCCTATTGGTGTGTCGGCGGAGGATAGAACCTCAAGCAGGCAACTTACTAAAATTCTGTTTTCGCCAGACAACACACACTCAATTTCAGATACTTGCAGTGGGCAATCTGTTTGAGATATTTATATGAGGATTACGCGGAAAAAAGCTTCTCTTTAGTGCAGATTCCATACATACATGCCATAATTGTTGTCTGTTTGTTATACATATACAGGGTTTGTTGTAATCTAAGCATCAGAACAATATTTTCTAATTATGGCAAGCATCGTATTTTCTGTTTAAAACTTTTCGTGGAAGCAAAAGTTTGGAAACCGCATAATGACGACGAACAACGTTTCTATAGAAACAACGAATTGCTCTTTTATATAACCCCATGTAAATACCGTCGGCTATGTCTATCGTGTCCATATACCATACTTTATCTACTTCGGCCTGTCCCAGATGTAGGCATTCAAATTAGCGTATACTGACGTGTCCGCGAAAAAATATCATGCAGTGTTAAATACTGATACAACAGGTACAATGGCAATTTTCGAAGAGTACATTAAATCAAAGTTACACGAACGGAATGCTATAATATTAAATTGATTTTCATTGAACGGGATATGTGAATTTCGGGCTTTCGCGTTTATGTCTAATGAAGTAATCTCTTTGCAGTTAGATCGCGTCGTTTTGAATTTGATTGATGCTGACGCTTCGCTAACCGTTGGGGGTAGCATATTATCCCATGCTTGCTCTCTGCGGTGGTTTGTGATCTTCGGCTGTAGTTGCGTTCTGTTTTAGGGCCTTTTGCCAAGGGTTACTTACTGTCACAAAACCCTCTTATCGGTTGAGGTTCTGTTGGTGTTATCCTATTTCTATACTTTCCCTTACGAGGGACCTAATGTTGTACCCGTGCGATAATTATTGTTTCTTCGAAGATTACCTTCAGTTGCAACGTACCTGAGCTGATTGTGTAGTTCGACGATGATTGGAAAAAACAGACGCACAGTAGAACTTTGCTAACAAAAACATAACAGCGACTGCAGACACCGTCGAAATACACAATTAGCTGTAGCCAAAGACGTTGTAACCACAGGCCGCAAGAAGCTGTAGTAAAACTGTTCTCTATGAAAACCCTTTATTAATATCTCAAAGAGTTCGGCTACTACAAACATCAAAAGAGGACCACTTTTTTTACATAACTCCCTTTAGTCGGAGAACAGTTGAAAATAGCCCCATATAATTATATATCAATTTTATCAGCACTGAATTGGTTTTTCCAAAATAATATGTTGGGTGTTCCACTTAAGAAACATACGTCTATCAATTTAATCAGCACTGAAGTGGCTCTTCCAAAATATTATATTGGGTGTTCCATTTAGAAAACATATGTTTAGGGTAACACTGTGTATATGAACAATCTGTAGAAACAAAATAATTTTTAAATACGCACAAAGGGTGTATATACTGTTTGGCGGAAACAGAATCTCAATATGTTGCCAGAGTGAGGAGCTATCTTCCGTCCACACACCGATGGGACAGTCTATATACAAGTATACAGGGTGCTAAATGTTTCGATGCTCTCGGAAACGGTAAGAGATACGAGGTAAGTTAAATTAGAGATAAGTTGCGCCTTTTTATAGCGATTGCGAATCTGAGAATCCTGAATTCGTTTTGATTATCACAGTATGTACTAGATAAACAAAAAAATTAGCTTTTCAACTTGGTAACCAACATATCCTTTAATTTGCGTAAATAATTTATAAAATCGCGTACGCTTTGAAAAACAGTTAAACCAATAATTACCGTGACAAATTGTATAGCTAACTGTGATTTAAACTCCTTAAATACTGAAACACTTGTATCGGTCTAACGATAAGAAGATGACAAATTCAATATAAATTGTTTAAAGTGAGCACCGTTATTTATGATGTAGATCCTCAAAATTGGTCCTCAAATTCATTTCGTCTCCTGCTGTTTGGATAATCTGCCTCGGAATGCAGTCCCAGACATTTTGCCAATTCATGAATTTGGAAAACGTGCATCTAAATAATCTCGAACAATGCGGGCGTTGTGACGACCAACTCCGTCTTGCTGGTACTACTTACGTTTCTGAAGGGTCACTAATGATAATTCGTCTAGCGTAATATTCTAAATATGTGTATAAAAATGCAACTCTCCAGGCTCATCTGAATGTCCATTGATAAAAAACGGAACCAGAATCGCATTATCTAAAAGTCTATCCCATAAGTTCAAAGAATATCGAACTTCCGGCCTAGTCTCTCTTACTAAACAGGGATTCTCTGTTGCATAGTGATGAAGATCTTTCCTGTTAACATTCCTGAATTTGCAAAAAAAAACTAATCAGTCCATAGAATTTCTCTGGAACAATGTGAATCTAGCAGCAGATTTCACGAAACCAATAACAAAAGTCCAATCATTCATTACCATCATGAATTTATAATCGTGGCACTTATGTGTTTTGATGATTATCCTCACATATGAATCTGTAATACCACAGTCTTGAGAAATTCAGCGTCTAGAGTTTTCTCGATCCATCGCTAATTGAGTCAAGCACATTCACTTTATTAGCAATAATTCCTTTTCTATATGGCCCTCACGTTCTTCTAAACCTGCCATAAACAGTCAAATTTCTTCAAATCCTTGCAGACATTATGACAATCAGCAATACAATCTCTCACTTTAATTATAGTTTCAATTTTTTTTCAAAGAAGGTTATGTTGGTTACCAATTTGAAAAGCTAATTTCTTGTCTATCTAATGGTGTGATAACCCAATATGGAGGCCATCAGAAATTAAATAGTTTTAGTTTCGTTTTTTTAGTCAATTCGAGCCAATGTTTTTAGTGTGGCATTACGGAAAAAGCCTTATAGAAACAAAATGTACCAGATAGCACATTGGAAATTATGTTTATCGTGTAACAAGGGCACCAGTGGAATATTTAATCCTTTTTTTGTAAAACATTATACGTATTTATGAAAGTTTTTAAACACATTTAAACGTAAACATGTTTTAATATTACAATTTATTTAAATATTAGCAACAACTGTGCCTGTATAAGTAATAATGAAATTATTGTTAGACTGGAAAATCAGCCAGAGTACGTCATTAAAATAAATAGTATCATTTTTCGTAGAGTTACGCGGCATTATCAGAACGTATTTTTAAACATAGGCATATCTTGCTGCTTTTTCTTATCTTTATGTATTGACTACACAATTATCAGTAACGTGCTTGGTTCATTTGCTGTTCGAAGTATATTAAGAAATCTATTTAGAAACACTTTAAATGGCAGGATTTCAGCTTAATTGATGATTAACATGAAATCACAAATGGAAATATTTGTAATACACAAAAGAAGTACTGAAACAGCTAACTGAATAAGTTAAAAGTGTAATATTTCCTTCTACGCTTCAACGAAAAATTGTAGAGACTTGTGACATTTATTTATGAATGGCGGCGACAAATTACTATAATTTCCTAATGCATTAGTATCTGTTAGAATCATCTATATTATCTTAAAAATAGTTTTAGGTCGACGCTATACATGGTGTGGATATTTATTGCCAGCGGGCACGTTATTCATAACATGAATGTCAGCAAATGGATTTCATAATTTCATATATTTTAAATATAAATATTTCCTGCATTCATGAAATGTTTGCAAATAGCGCAGATTAACTATAAAATACAAACTTTGGACAACCCAATTCAGGAATTGAGCGAGATCAAAAGTTATTACTGTCAATACAACATGAAATTTTAAACCGACAAATTAAACAACATTCCAATTACAGGAATTTGTTTACTGACGAAATTGCCCAAATAAAGCACAAAAGATTCAGTAAATAACCGACAGTTTAATTTATGAAACGTTCAGGTTACTTTTGGATTGAATTATGTACTTCGTTCGGCATTTTATAAACATTTTTATATGAAACATTTTACCACAGCTTATTATACAGCGCGCTCGGTCCACTTCTCCTATATTTTCTCATAAACTCCAGATACGCAGTACTATTACCTTTTTGTAGCTACATAATATGAAATTTGTTATTTGTGACGGCGAACCCAAACGTAATACTAATAAACCGGCATAGTTCATATTGCCCTATAATTCATGCAAGTTGGTTGCACTTTGCTTGCAAAATTGCAGGGATTTTGTCCGTTCAATGTAGTTGAAGTACAAACAACCCGTTTCGTGCTACACGTTTCTTGTACTGCATAGCGCCATGCATGAAAACTTTAGCATCGTGATTTGCATAAGAATGGAATTTTTAGTAACTACGAGAGGTTACTCTGGTTTTTAAACGAAATCGTTAATGAAATAATGAAATAATATTCAGTGGGCTAGATGTCAGCGTCTTAGGCTTCTAAAACACGTATTTCAAATCCCAACACCCGTACTGTCGGCTGCTTCGAAAGACTATGTAAATATTTCTAGTACTATAAATGCGCAAATAGGTGTATGAGAAAACCTCGTAACGTCTCTGCGAACTACTTAACTCTCATAGAAGAAGAATATTTAGTAATGCTTCTTTTTTTGTGGTCTGTATGCATTCCTTATTCCCTCTGGTTTTAACTTTCTCACTATTTTACTCAGCCTGTTTGCTTCTGATCAGATGATATGGTTGTTCTATTTTTATAAATTGCAAGGCTTGTTCAACTGAAACACATCTTTGATCAACTTAGCCTTGAAAACAAATGCAATAATTCAAATAACGTTTGTTAATGTTAGTAGTGCCTGTAAGCAACACATTAACAAGTTTCTGGCGTTTGAATTTGATTCTGACTTTTAAAACTTCGATTGTGAAATGTCGTTTGTTGTGCGGTCCTACAATTTTGATGCGCTGAGGATGTGCAGCCATTGCAGACTCATACACGAATGCAAGCAGTGCACGGAAATGCATGTATTACATACCCTACTGTCAAGGAATGGTGCCGAAAATTTAAGAATGGAAAAGAGGGACCATGAATGAGCCACGACCAGGTGCACGGTGTGCTGCATTAACAGTAAACAATGTGACATATGTGGAAGGCCTTATTAGAGAAAATCGTCGAATTTCAATTAGAGAGATTTCAGATATTGTTGGTGCGAGTGTAAGATCTGCCCATAGTATTGTTCGTAATCTGGGTTACAGCAAAGTTTGTTCGCAATGGATTCCTCGTCTCTTGTGTAATGAACAAAAATGCTTACGAACGGGTTTATCTCTGCAGCACCTCACAGACCAAAGGCAAAATGGTGATGACTTTCTTCTGTCAATAGTTGCTGGTGACGAAACTTGATGCCATTACTACGAGCCATCCAGTACGTTATCGTCGATGCTGTGGAAACATTCAAGTTCACCACCACCGAAGAAATTTATAGCACAACCTTCTGCAGTCAAGGTGATGTTAACATTTTTTTTTACCATGAAGGACCCTTGTTGATATAGTTTAAGGAACCTGGAGTAAATATCAATGCAAATCTGGACAATGAAACTTTCAACAAGCTTCATCAAGCAATAAGAGGGAAACGTCCAAGAAAACTTACGCGAGGGGTCATTTTACTGCACGGCAATGCTAGGCCTCATGTTGCTAATGTGGTAAAAGAAAATCTTCAACGAAGGAAATGGAGAGTTTTAGAGCATCCACCCTATACCCCGGATCTGTCGCCTTGCGATTTCCGTATTTTTGGACCGCTTAAAAAGTCGGCATTTTGGGTCTGACCCTGAAGTACGCTGAAACGCTGCTACCCGTGGTGCGTCAGAGAGCACCTAAAGCCGTCGGTCCCCCGGTTAGTGCACCACTGCGTTAACTACGTTGAATGGGGCTAAAAGTGGCAGACGGGTGCGGAACAACTTTTGGTTTTCTCCAAAAACATTTCTCATAAACAATTTTATTTATTTTTCAATTTTCTTTTGCTCTCTTCACGAACCGTATTATATCTCCTCCTACTCCTCACTGCTGTCTGGAGTTTCTATTTGTTCTAAATTGTCCTCTAGGTCAGCAATTCTCACTGTCATCTGCGTAACATAGTATAATTATCTACTTGCTACCCAATTCGTATCCTTCCACTACCATAACGCTACTTATTATTAGCTAATCAATTCCTAAATTAAAGATAGTTGGGCTAAAGAACAAGGTGCGAAACACACAAAAGGCACAGGAAATGCAAGATATATGTCTAATAATAAATAGCAATTGTTTGTAACTTCTTATTTACTCATTCTATAAGAAATGAAATGATCATCTTACGTCAATCCAGAATGGCATTCTTTGTATAGCTTCCCTCTTAAAGGGTGTTTTTTGACAGAATGAGCTGTTAACTTTTAGTTATGTTTCTCAGTTCTCTTATTTACCGTCAATATGGTTATCCTTCAAAGATAACCTTCTTAAGATGGTATAACAGGGTTAGCCACAGAGCATAACTTTTGGGTATGTTGGGGGATGCCCAAAAGTCGACTTTCAAGGTTGGCTTCTAGACATTTTCTATAGTTAACCAAAAGATGTCTTTCGAGGTTATCTTTTCGACATCTTCTATGGCCGTCCTTTTAACGACCTTGAGGATACCTTAAGGTTGCTCTATGGTTAACTAGTTTGCGACATAGTTAACTTACAGGTTAGCTTTCGGTAGATTAATGGTGACCTTCTATTTTTGAGAAGTTAACTTTTAGCTATATTTTGGGTAACTTTGGTTATGTGGGTACTTAGTTATTCACAACAATATGTGCAACTACTATCAACTTACCATGGTTATCTTTCGGCAGGAATTTAAAAATATCTTTTTGTTAACTTTAAAACCTGTTATAGAGCATGTAACCGAAAATTAAGCACTATAGGTCACTTTAATGATATGCAACTATAATGTGCACTTGATAGTTTTTCAAAAGTCAACCTTTCTGGTTACGCTAAACTTAACTACTTAGAATAACTATTTCTCAACTTTAAATTGAACCTAACGGATACTGTAGTTTTGATAACCACTACGGATACAAGAAGGACGCCTTTAAGTTACCCCAGCTAGGTAATCTTTCCAGTTTAAGAAATGATCACATTGTGGACAGTCAGGGTTAACTAACTTTAGTTATGTGGGTATGCATGCCCTTACGGTAAAAACAATCATTATTATGCTAAATACATATATTGTATTCGAAGTGGAATCTTGTTTAATTTTGACTTATCTGACAAACAGCATTTCCACAAAAATAATTTATATTGTCGTTTTTCCTTGCCGCTCTGCTCTGTATTTTATACTTGTATACATATTTATGAGGTACTGCTTAGAAGCCCCTAGAACGTGATTAACCTAAAGCTGAAAAATTTATAGTTCATTAGTTAGATTTAGTAGAACTTTTTAAAGCAATTCGAAGTTGCATAGTGTACCCCTCCCACAAGTATCCTAAAAGAATAAGATGGTAAAATAAGACAGAAGCCTTTTGTTTCCGTCGATTAAAGCTCAATTATGATGTATTGGATTTTAAGTGCTTTTTCGTTACATTATAGAATTAAGACTCCCCGGAAGCTCTAAATAATACAACTTAAAAGTCTATAAAGTAAACTGATTATTTTATATCTAAATCAGAAGCAACAAAGAATGTATACGAAATGTGCGCCCTATTCTTTCGGTTTTCTATAATTAGCAGCTCACTCTAGGCGGCTTACTGAACGTATTTATTTCCTTCATAACATAACAGTGACCGAAAATAAATCGAAATTAAAAATCCAACAATGTCAAGCTGAGCGTATTTGCCGCTGAATGTACAAATCTGGAAGTTCAAATTTGAGTGACATGTTAATCAACCTCTGAACTTTAGTATCTTGAAATATCAAGATTGTAGAGCCAGTAATTTCGTGAAATATTCGTAACTGAATCATCACGTATACTTTAGCACTTATTAAATACGGGAATAAGATGGATTTAAACTGGACGATCTAGAGCCTTCCTAAGACTAGTTGTTAGTTTATCAGCAAATACGTATACAGAATGCAATTGATGGTATTATTTCATACAAGAACTGAGTTTGAGATACAATGTGCATGCAGTGTATCACTTTCGTAGTTTAGGATTTGAACCTACATTTAATAAAAAAGACTATTCATAAACGGTTATTGGATTGTAGGTATTTTCTGAGATTCTTCTTTTTCGAGTGCTCTGTCTATTACAAGACGTAGCGATCGTATCTCCTGTCTGTGTATCTGTGTGATAGGACTTACTGCTTAACGTGGGCTTCAAATCACGGGAAGCACAAGGTGGCCACTGAAAGACTGAAGGGGTTGAAAAAGTCATAGCTTGTTCATTTCCAATCTTTTTTATTTTCTTTTTTACTGGTTATAGAGCATCCCTTGGAGATTAAAATGGCTACGTATGATGTCCAGCAACGAGCAAAACTCATTGGGTTTTTCTATTCCAGTGAAAGATAAATTATTGCAACTCCAAGAAAATACCGGCAACAATTTAATGTCGGAGAATTCTCCTAGAAAATAACATGATTCGGAACGTAATCGCCCAGTTTGAAAGAACTGAATCAGTATGCGATCTTCCGGGAAGAGGTCCTAAGCGCACTGTGCGCACTGACGCAGCGGTGGAAGCTGTACGGCAGAGTGTCCTTGAGGATCTACCTGCCTCTACCCGTCGTCGCTCTGTTCGCTAGGTATCGCTTCAGAAGGTTATGAAACTGGATTTAAAAATGTTTCCATACAAGATCCAAATGGACCAAACTTTACTACCCCAAAATACTCAGCAGCACCTGCAGTATACGAGAAATTGTCAGTGAACGAACAATTTCAAAAAATGCTGAATGCATTCACCTAATTTGACAGTGCCCGACTTCTTTTTGTGGGGCTACTTCAAAGAACGAGTTTACGTAAATAAACCTCGAACAATTCAAGAACTGATGGAGAACATTCAATCCGAAACTACTAAAAAAATCCATTAATTATATTTCCAAATAAAATAATAAAAAATTAAAAAAACATGTGTTTCTACAAGTTATTTTTGTTTTATATCATTCAGTCTTTCAGTGGCCACCCTGTATAAACAATTCTATTTCACGGTTGATTTACTACGCAATAGCTCGTTGGTTTGCCATTGCCTTGCAAGGGATCTAGTCCTAGACCAACGTAGAAGTTATAATACCTCTATATTCTTATATAAATTTCGTTGTTGAAGGCGCTGTAGCTCTAAAACACAGTGTTTGTAGATTTTTTTCTTTAAAAATTTTATTATAAATTTTCCTTAATTTAAAGGAAAGCAACTTTGTGAAAATTCTTATAAATAAATTCAAGGAAGGCTAACAATAATCGGATAATTCAAAAATACCTGCTTTTGAGGTATGCGTTTTAAAGGAAAATATTTAACGTAAGCTACTTCTCTATTTTCTGTTCATTTAACTAACAATTAACTTCTCAAAAATTTAAATATTGTTGTAACCACAAACAGAAAAATGTTGCTGCTAGCAGCAAAAAAATACTTTACTTTCCATGCTATAATTTCTATTTTACGAATTATTGTATTTTTTGGTTGAATTTGAATATTAAGGAAGTTATCAGCGCATGACCGACAAAGAATAAATCCTCTTGGTCTTCGCCAGCAGCATGTTGTATATCTTCTGTTAGGTGTTTCTGTAGGATTTTGTTGAACAGTAGGCTTAAAGTCCCATTTTCCTTTTCGTTAGAGCCGGTGTTACTTCCCAAGCTGCTTTTTGAATCAGTATTGTAAACTTCTGTATTTCATCTTCCAGTTCCTTTGATGTTTTGAGTTAACACCTTTAGGTTTACTTTTTATCTGTTAATTCTTTGTAGAAATTCAGTCAGTTTTCTGATTACAGAGTTTACAGGATGTTCCTTTTCTTTAAATAATTTGTAAATCGTGGCTATTACCAGCGTGTGGTTATATGCAATGTCATAATTTAATTCAATATTCAAATACCCAGGTGTGAAATCCTTGGTGACAAAGAAGTCTATACACTGAGGTAGTTTTAGCGGAATCTTCGGCCAGTGGGTGGATTTGTATGTAAGAAGATGGACGAGCTGCAGCTCTCGAAAGACCTCATAAAGTATTCTTCCCGATGCTGTAAGCCTAGAACCCCACCAGGTGTATTTTACATTATAAGCGCCATATAAAAATGACATACATTTGTATGGCTTGGTTTGCTATCGTTAATAAATGTTCTTAAAATAATAAAAATTTCTGTGTCTTCACTGTTTATCTTGTTTTACCATAGTTCCAATTTTTGCGAAATACCGATTATATTATATGCTAGTTGTGATTGTCTTCTTTCAAAAACGCATGTATTTCTTGCCGAAACTCAAAGTAAAACTTTTCCAGGTGAAAACCACCGAGATTCGCAAAAAAAAAAATTGTGCTGAATGATTAGAGGTCATATCATCGCACATGGCAGAAAATAATCTTGTTCTTAAGCGCCTTGTTTTACATAATTTACAGAAGTTACAGTAGGTAATACCAAATGAAGTCCTGGGTTGATTTCCTTCGAAGCAAGTGTATCATGCAATGGTGCCAAATGGCATTTGGATTCTTTTGACATATAAGTGCTTGTACACCATCACGTTTTCCTGCCATTGCTGGTGCCTCATCAAACACCAACACAGCTTTTCCACTCTGGGCCAAAGTTTACTATGTAATTATAAGTCATTTGAAATAGACCCGCACCTGCAGTTCTTTTCTTTATTTCTTTGCAGAAAAGTAAAACTACGCGTAGACTACGTAGACTATTCAATGTGCATCTTTGATAATATCCGTTGCTTCGTCTAGCTGAGTAGAAAATAAATTGTTTGAAAGTTTCGAAAGAAGATGCTCCTGCAGATCCTCTGACATAGCATCATTGCGCCAACTAGTATTACTATTTGATATTGGTATTTTCTGAATCTCTTTAACATAACTATCTCCAAGCATTCTTGCGACCATATCAACGGCAGGAAGAAGAATATGATTTTCCGCAATAGTGTAAGGTTTTTAGCACTTGGCCATGCGATACGCAACTTTATAAGCTGCAAGCAGAAATTTTTGAGGCAACGACAGCAGTATTACAGCCTAATTTGTGATTACTTAACACTTTCAATTTCTTCACAAAGAAATTACGAGATTTATATTAATGATCTTTATGCTTTGCTTGTAAATGCCTCTTTGGGTTATTTGGTTTGACACTGTCAGCATCCAAAATATTTAAACGTTTTACGCACCGTGGGCGCTCTTCCTAGTTATAGTTTTTGCTGTAGGAGTGGACAGCTTCTTTATCCGCAGACGCTGATGTACTTTCAAACTTAAAATTACCTTTAGACACGATTAAATATTTTTCCATACTTGAAAATATTTGCACAAATTTTAAATTAGTCAAGTGCAAAAGAACACAAGCGAAATATTACGCCCTGTCTGCTACGTTTAGTATTGAACTAACCTAACTGAATATGCATCATGGTTTTATACATTTTGTGCCCATTGTTACAATTTCTGGACCGTTCGATAGCGCTCGGGAAAGTTGGAGATTTCGCTTGCTGGGCAGATGAAGGGTCGTGTATCATAACATATTTAAAAAGGGGGGCCGCGAAATCCAACAGTTTGCAAAAAGCTGTGGTAAAGCAATAAACATAAACGAGTTCTAAATAATTTCTTCTAAATATAAACTATATAGAGATAAATATAACACCGAAAAAGTGTTGTCATCAAAAATTGTACATATTCGTGCAAACGCGATTTTGAATTTTAAACCGATTTACAATCTACGGATATAAAAGAACTAAAATTTATAGGAAATTACGTTTATTGAAAGTAAAATCACGGAACCAATTCAACATAAGATACGTTGTGGTATTTTTAAACAAATAAAAACAAGGAATTTTAATAATTTTATTGTTCAAATGTTTATTTCTAATTGGTTCCTATAGCATTTTCGACTGCAAATTTAGATGAGAAATAGTATTTTATGCTTTTAATAATATAAGTTAATTTATCAATAAAACATTCACTAACTTTTCTCTTATTAATTAATAGTAGTTGATTTGCTGATGAAAAAAAAATAGATAAAACAGCTAGTTTTATACATAATACAAACATTTCAAATATATTTACAGTGGTCAGGTACTTCATGTAAATTATTTTATTCAAATGCGATTTTCTCAGATTTACTGGTGGCGTAGCTGCTGCGTTCCTCCTAAGCAAAGGCAGTATAATTCTATAGGGGTTACATTTCGACCTATGTTTATATAGATTGTTTGACTTATTTTGATGAGTTATATATACCTTAAAGTTTCGGAACGCTATTCCGAAATAGCCTGTTTACACATAGGTACTTAAATAAATATTTAATAAATAAACTGTGTATTTCAGCTATAATCCGTCTCACAGGTTAACTGGCTACCCATTTAACGCAAAACTATACGAACTTAAACATCGACCTGCCCGTTCGCGTGTAGATATTTATTCATTTTCAACATTTGGACGATTTACCATAGAATTAATTCCACAACCATTTAAATTACCAAATATAGTTTTAACTGGCAAAGTTATACTACAAAGATCAAATTAAATATATTACTCTAGTTCTATAGTGATTAAATTTAAAATGCTTTCTGTTTAAGCTCAAATTTGTTTGTTCGGTTTGTATGTATTACCCACCAACGATTCCCTAATTTCATTATTAGAGCTAGGATAGTTAGGCAAAATGCCTTTTTTAATAAATTGAAGGATTAAAGGCAGACCCAATTTTAAATCACGTTTTAGAATGCGTGCACTTCAAAAATGCAAATTTTATTTTGCCTTTTTTGCGTCTTTTTAGGATTCTGCCTTTTTTTGAGGGATTTCCTATTTTCTTGCCTTTTTGTGCCTTTTATGGTATATTAAATTAAAATTTTAAGAAATTTAGTTCTTAAATTCTCAATTTAAAAAAAATTGTACTAGCAATTTTCCAAGAAAAATGCACCTTTTAAAGTTCTGAAATAAATAGTAGAAAGTATTATTCCCAAGCACTTAAAGGTAGAGATTTAAAACTATCACCTGTCAAGAATTTGTTTACGTTCTAGCTCAATGCTCAACAAACGAATTTATTAGGTTTTACCCTTTATTATTACCGGCTGAACATTTCTCAGAAGTATTATTTTCTTGAGATTAATTTTAATGAGGGGACCAGTATTGCCAGGAGAAAGTTTTCTACTGAATCAGCCTCACAATTCTTGGACGTATAAACATTGTGATTTGTGAAGTGCATCGACTGTATTTCAAGTGATTTTGAATTTTAAAAATGCCCGCAGTTGTTTTTATTTTAACTTGAATAGATATTTTGCTGTTGCTTTTTCCCTCTCAGTTAGACGTTCTTTTAATTTCCTCGAGTATTCTTCAGATTTTGTAATATTTTACTTTTTCTGTCTTTTTTGGTAAATTTGCCTTTTTTTTTCGTTTTTGCCTTTTTTACTTTATTTTTGCCTTGTTAGTGCTTTTTTAAATATTTTTTTGCCTTTTTGCCTGCCTTTTTCGAGACTTTATTTTGCCTAACTATCCTAGCTCTATTCATTATCCATGATACACATCCCATTACCAATACAATAATGCAGTTCGAATGATCATTTGTAGAAGTACTCTGGGGCTAATATACAAATTTATTTTTGTTTGCTATTATGTCAAATCGTAAATTAAATTATTAAGATCTTGAAACGAAGCCTTATCAGTTGTTACGCCTGAAATGTGGAAAAATAACCCGATGAACACCCTGAAAAATTAATTTAAGAGATACGACGTCAGTTAAATAAGAAAATAGATTCCCAATCGCCATAAAAAGCGCAACGCTTTTTATGGCGATTGGGAATCTGAAAAGAAATCCGAAATATTTTGGTTCGTTCTTGATTTATCACGAAAAAACTGAAAATTGTGATTTTAGAAAGAAATTATTGTCTTCCCTACCATTGACGCTATCAAAATCAAATTTGGTAACTTTATGTTTCTGGCCAGAATGAGTTGAACGACTAACAAAAATTTTCTAGGTCTCCTAGATTTCAAGCTGCGGTAGTCAACTTTTTTATTTCTTATGACCACCATATTGGACTATCACACCATTAGATATACAAAAAAATTAGCTTTTCAAATTGATAATTAACATGACTTTTTTCTTGTTGCATTTTAAAAATTTGTGCAAATTATAAAAACGCGTAGAGTTTGGAAGACAGTTAAAACAAAAATTAAAGTGAGAGATTTGATTGCTAATTATCATTCAAACTCCTTAAATACTGAAATTTGGTCTAACTATAACAAGATGAAAAATTCAAAAACACTATGATTATTCAAATTGTGCAAAATGCACATCGTTATTTATGGTGCAGATATAAATCCTTAAATTCATTTCGTCCACAGCTTTTTGGATAGTCTGCCTAGGAATGGAATCAAAGACATGTCAATAGCATGTCTTCTAAATATGAACGCAAAAAATGCAACTCTCCAGACCCATCTAAATTTCCATCGATCAAAAATGAACCCAGAACCGCATTATCTAGAAGGCCAACCCATAGTAAAGTATATCGAACTTGCGGCCTAATCTATCTTATTAAACGGGGATTCTCTGTTGCATAGTGATGAAAATCTTTCCTGTTAAACATTCCCTAATTTGTAAATAAAGGCTCATCAGTATTTTTCTGGAAAAATGTGGATTTTGCTACAACTTTTCACGAATCCAATATCAATAGTCCAATCCTTTATTACCATCACACGTTGTAAAGTTTGTACAGATGTGAATTTATAATCATGGTACTTATGATTTACCTCACATATGAATCATTAATACCAAACTCGTGAGAAATTGTTCGGCTGGAGCTTCCTGGATCAATCGCTAATTGAGGGGTTCAGAGCTGAAGTGGACCAAGTCCATGCAAACTAAAGTTGAGATAAAGATGTTAGAAGTTGTTTATTAATAATAAATTGATAAATAATTTTTTTTATTTATATTGATGGGAAACTTTTCATGTATTAATAACTTAAAAGTTAGTAGTATTCATGGGCCCTTAGATAAAATTGACTCGGCTTAATTATAATTATTGTGCCTTGATATTCGACTTGGTTCACTTTTCTAGTGAACTTTTACAAAAATGTTGAAATGATATACTAAATCAGAACTAAATAACTTTATTAACTACAATGCAATACAAAAAAGTCATACATTTTGCTACAGTTCAATGCTACATCTCAATCATCTGCTCCGTAGTAAATTACTTCATCATCTGCAAATTCACCTCTGCATTTCGAGTGGAAGTTGCAAGGGGTAAGTTTTTGAAGTAGGTGTGGTACACTGGAGGATTTAAGGCATAAGATCTTTCATATTATTCTTTTTATCTAAAGTTACTGGACGTCAAGTTGTATAAAAACATTTTTGTTGGACGTTTCTGAGAGGCAACAGATTTCTTCCTGGACAATTTGATTTCTTCTCGTTTTACGAAACTGTACTAAATCGTTCAGAGTTTCTTTAAATTGTATTGAGAACTCGTGTCCTCTTTGAAAACGAAGCCAACGTATTTTCAACCAGTTTACAGGAATATTGTCTGTGTCTTTTTTTCTATTTCCTATGGGGTCTTCTAATGCCTATGTACTCAGAAATTCATTTCTTTGCATTTTAATGACTTTAAACCATGGCTTCTTCCTCTTTGCGTTCTTGATGATGTCAAACCAATCTTGTGGAACAAAAATATTCTGGTGTTTCTTGCTTGACGATTCTATCACTCCAAATTCTGAATCATTCGGCAGAAAAGAATGGCCGGATACCATAAACTTTAGATCAATAGTTTCTACAGCCATGTCAGGATCCTGCACAAGTTGAAGCAATGTAAGCGACATCTTAATGTTACGATTCTGTCCAGTGCATGAATCGGAAAACAAAATGATATGTTTGTAAGTGGCAACATTTTCTTTTAGATGTTTGAGAACACACGATGCTACATCCTGAGATCCCCTTCCGCCTTCTGTTTCATCCCAAACATGCATAAAACCCGTTCCTGCGTTGTAAGAATGTATGCCTAAGTTATAAACATATAAGTTTCTCTTATAATACGCAATTGATGTTAAGAGCTTGGGAAAAGGGAGTGCCTTTTGCAAGTCAAACGTGCAGACATAAAATTCACTTAAAGCTGCTCTTGCCTGGTCAGCACGAGCTAAGTGAAGTTTTTTTTGTATTTCTAGTGCCCTCTTCTATTCTTCGTCAGTTTCAGCCACGTGTCTTTGCTGGGAATTTTAAAGTGGAGATTAAATTTGGAGGAAAACACTTTGTAGTAATATTTTTCTTTGACGGGTTGCTTATTTTCTTCAGAGCATTTCTCAATATAAAGGTCGTACATCTTTCTAATATTTAAATCGGGATTGAGGTATCTCCTCTGGTCATTGTTTTTTCTGCTACAGTGTCTTTGGTACGTAGGAACAGATTTTATGTGTTTGAAAACGTCAGAGTTATCTATTTGATTTGTTGGAATATTTTTACCACGACTATCCATTACTGCAAATACCTCTTCTTTAACTAAACATCGGTACAGTCTCCCCCAACTAATTTGCAGTATTCCTAAAAAAAAACATCTTACACACACTTATGTTGCCTTCCTGAACACACACTGTGTATTCAAAAGTTGAGGCTTTTTCTTTTCCTAAGCCATCTCTCGGCCGTTTCCTTTTAACTTTCGACATTTTGACCAAACCACGGAGAAAGATGTTTTGTTTGCTAAAATCTGCTAATTTCCAAAATGATTTAAAGAATTTTGACAAATCCTCCTCGTTAATATTCTGCGAGCATTTACTGCGGCATTTACAATCAAAATTAGGATTAAAACGTTTCGCCGGGACCGTTTTCTTTGTTTTTGTCTCGTACGACTTTACACTATTTCTTACAATTTTCCTTCTATTTTTGTCCCAATTCGCTTTATTTCGAGATCTTCTCCGACCACGTTCCCTTCCCTCTGTGGAATTTCTGGAATAGTAAAGAATTTTTTTTGTTCTATATTAGGTACTTTAAAAATACTAAATAAGTATTCCGTACCATTGATTGTTTCCACTGCACAGGGTCCACGGTTGGGTTGTACAAAGTGTATAAGGGGTAAATCATCTTCGTAGTCTGATCCTGCAATTAATATTAAGCAATGAATACGTCATATAATTACTGATTTTAAATTTGCTCTTTCGATCGTGTTTATACGACACATCATAACCTCAAAATCTCGCTTTCCCAAAAATTGCAAAGAAACTGGCATATTTTGTTAAAAATTGCAAAGAAACTATAAAGGCTGAAAGTTAATACAACTACGTTAACTTACGTTAACTTACCCGTATTTGCACTAAAATACATCGTAACACTTTATAATAACATTAACAATATTAAATACAAAGCCATTAGAACTTGGTTCACTTTTGCACTGAACGTTTTGAATAATTAATTCACACTGCAAACACATTTGCTCCACCTATCGTAAAAAAATAAGTAAGGACTTGGTTCACTACAGCACTGAAAAGTATGAGCTTTAAGCAATCTTGTGAATGGTGTAGCTCAAAAATCGCGATTTTGGACTTGTCCACTTCAGCTCTGAACCCCTCAATTGAGCCAGCACATTCACTTCATTAGCAATAATTCCTTTTCTATACGGTCCTTGCGGTCTTCGAAACTTGCCACAAACAGCCAAATTTCTCGAAATCCTTGCAAACATTGCTCAGTGGTGTAGTTGTCTCTCTGGTAGTTGTCTCTCACAATTTTCTGTTCTTTCGTGCTAATTCAAGAACGAATCAAAATATACAGGATTTCTTTTCAGATTCTCAATCGCTAATAAAAATCGCAACGTTTCTCCGATTTAACTGACCTCGTATCTCTTATCATTTCCGAGATGCCACTGGTGAGCATCGAAAAATTCACCAACCTGTATAACGGTCTAGTAGGCTGATTTAATTATAATTTGTTGTTGAAACTAAAAGTTATTATTATTGAAACACATTTTTTTCTTGCCTATTACATAGTATACTATTATTAGTATGAACTACTGGAACTTACAAATATTCTGGTCTGTACCAGACACACTAATAGTCGTCTGTCTTGTTTCTATGCATTACTTGAACACCAATTAAATACGATCGCTCTTAATAGTTTACGTTCTGTGTTGAGATACACTATGACTAATAGGTCTGAGTTAAAAAGAACCAATATTTGAATGTCGAAGAAATTTATATAAGCTAATCCGGTAGTCAGGTAAACCTCTGAGACGAAGTATAAAAATCAGTTACTGTGTGTTACATTACATTTTAGAAATCTACTTATTTTGTATTAATTTCTAGTGTAAAACAGTAAGCATAAAATACTACTGCTTTAAACTATTGGCGATTCTTAACTTTCTGTATTCGATTCCTATATAAACTTCGGATCTAATAAAGATACAAAGATATCGGCAAAACTTTTTTCATCAGAATAACTATTACTTAATGCTTTGAAACATTATTGATTCGGTTTTTCATGAATTACTTAATTATTATTTGACAATATAACTATCTAGTAGTCACACACTAGTCCATTGATATTAAAAACAAAATATCTATCATTTACCACATTTTTGTACAGCATTTTACACTCCAAGCCTGTATAAAAATAAAAGTAGGTAATGTAAAGGGCAATCGTCGCGTTTTAGACAAAGTAGTTTCTGGAAAATTAGTGCAGATATGACTACCAAATTCAACTCACAATGTATGGTAAAAATGGATGTGCAAATACTAAAAACGATTTAATAAAAATACGAATGATTTTATTGTTACTTGCAACAACCTAATTGTAGTTTCTTGTATAAACTATGATAGTCAAATGTTTATTTCTTGTCATTTAATCTTCTTTTTCTAAGCAAAACGTCAACGGTTAACATCCTGAATATTCTGTCTTTAAAAGATAAATGATTGTTTCTTCTTGTTACATTAATGAAATAAACAGCTATTAAGTTGTCTGCCGCGGTTTACTTAAAGTTGTAAATTGACGGCAAAAGTGAGTGATTTGAAGTTGATTTCATTTCGCGTTTTAAAATTAAAATGCCGAGATTTAAGCTGGCAGAAAGTGACACGCTACGTTTGTCAGAAAGTTCGCCGTTGGTTTTACGCTCTTCCGAAAAAATCGTTATTAAATTTCTTCGCTTTAATAATATTCGAGTGAGTTCCGCAAGTTCGCGAGTTTTGTATTGGATAATGCACCGGAAATTTATTACCCTTGCTCTAATTAACCTCACGTCTGGATCACATGTTGAAACAAGCGGAAATTTATTTACAAAGTTTTGTTCTATGCATTATAGATTAGAGCGAATTTTAGAAGCGCCAGGTGGTACTTACTTATTTATCACAGAACTCTCGATTCCATTTCGGCCGTGGTCAGCATAGTGATCAATACTGACGTGATGTGTATTGATATCAGTTGGCAACACACGTTGGCGAAAGCTCCAAACTACCTGTCTTGCCGTTTAAAATTGCATTCCCCGTTTGGGAAAAATGAAATTCATTTCCAGCGGCTCCTCATTAAAATCCACTGAGAGGAATTTAATATTTACTTATGGAATTATTCAGGGCTGTTATGTAAGAAAATCGAATTGGAAAGTTAACCGGAGCCACTCATACATACAACATGCAGAAGTATAATTTGATATTTATAGAAAATGACTTTTTAAACACGAACTTACCCGCGAGATTACGTTTTAAAGTTCGGCTTTATTAAAATCGGGCCGGATTCGAAATTAGAAAAATTATGGATTTCGTGCGGGAAAGTTTGAAGGGTTACGTGTTAACTTCGTTTGAATAAGTAGTTTGAAGTTCGCAAACAAGGGCTTTAAGTTTCTCGTGCAATCACTGTAAAGCAGCGCGGTTTTGTTCCCGAAGAAATATCGAATAATGCTTATCAAAGTTTGGAGGTAATTTTGGGCGCCCTAAAAATATCGGACATACATGGCCTGGGTGAACGATCAACAGAGTAGCTGCGAGGAGTAGATAAACGACGCTTACTTTGAGAAGCCGAGGATCCCTTCTCGAGTCCTTCACTAACCTTATAAAAACTTAAGTGAAGGTTCGTGACCTGAGTGTCCTAGAAATTCTATAAGAATTATTTGAGTTTGCTCTCTATGATATTTTCGCCAGCGAAACTTTATAAATATAATATAAAAGCGGCTTCGATGCCAATTCTCTTCGCAAAAATTGAAAACTATTGGATTTTTAACTTTTTCTAACCGAATGCTCTTGAACTTCCCAAAGAGGGTGTCTAAGTGGGACACGAAACTTTCTCTACGTAATGGATCCTTAGTTGAACTGTCACTTGTCATATGACGAATTGGGGTTGTTGCAGGAAAAGTTTTGTTCTATTTTGTTTTCTTGCGCGTTCGTAGCCCAAAACTCCTTTTTTCTTAATGCCAGAACAATCTGTTGACGTTGAGACAAATTATACCAACAACTACTGTTCCAAATGATGTCATCTACGTGAAATATAACACAGGAAATGATCTCGATCATCCAAAAACATGCAGAAACCCGTAATTATGTTACTGTTAACCTAAACAGCTATAACATTACATACAGGGAGGACCATAATGCAGTACCCGATTTTAAGTAGCCGCCATTTACGCGGTTTGTTCCACTGAAACCCATTTTTGATCAACTGCAACAACAAATGTAATAATTCAAATGACGTTTGTTAATGTTAGTAGTATTTCTAGGCAACACATTAATAAGTTTCTGGCGTTTGAGTTTGATTCTGAGTTTTATAACTTCCATTATGAACTGACGTTTGTTGTTGATAATCCGTCCAAATTTGATCAGCGTGCGGTCGTACAAATTTTATGCGCTGAGGGTGTGCAGCCATTGCAGATTCATGCGTGAATGCAAGCAGTCCACGAAAATGCATGTATTGCGTACCCAACTGTGAAGGAATTATGCCAAAAATTTAAGAATGGAAAAGAGGGGACTATGGATAAGACGCAACCAGGTGCACGGTGTACTGCATTAACAGAAAACAATATGGCATGTGTGGAAGGCCTTATTAGAGAAAATCGTCGAATTTCTATTAGAGAGATTTCAGAAATTGTTGGTGCAAGTGTAGGATCTGTCCATAATATTGTTCGTAATCTGGGTTACATTAAAATTTGTTGGCAATGGATTCCTCGTCTCTTGTCTAATGAACAAAAATGCTTGCGAATCGACTTATTTCTGCAACATCTCGTAGACTATAGGCAAAATGGTGACGGCTTTCTTCTGTCAATAGTGACTGGTGACGAAACTTGGTGCCATGACTACCAGTCATCCAGTAAGTTACCGTCGATGCAGTGGAAACAATCAAACTCACCACCACCGCAGAAGTTTAAAGCACAACCTTCTGCAGGCAAGGTGATATTAACATTTTGTTTCGAACATGAAGAACCCTTGTTGATCGAGTTTAAGGAACCTAGCATAAATGTCAATGCAAATCTGTACAATGAGACTTTGAACAAGCTTCTTCAAGCAATAAGACGGAAACGTCCAGGAAAACTTACGCATGGGGTCACTTTGCTGCACGACAATACTAGGCCTCATGTTGCTAATGTGGTAAAAGAAAATCTTCAACGAAAGAAATGGAGGGTTTTAGAGCACCCACCTTATAGCCCGAATTTAGCGCCTTGCGATTTCCATATTTTTGGATCGCTGAAAAAGTCATTAAAAGGTCGGCATTTATAGTCTGACGCAGAAGTACAGATAGCTGTGGACGACTTCTTCAAGCAGCAGCCACGAGAATTCTATGAGCAGAGTATACGTCGGTTATTAATACAATGGAATAGGTGCCTTAACTATGACTGTAATTATTTGTAATTAAATTGTTGAATAAATTTTTTATGAAGCAGATATGGATTTCAATTGAACACACCTCATATAATACAATGAAACGAAAACAAAAAAGTTACGTCTGGACAATGATTTTGATTTTATAGTATATGCCCAATATCAATAAAAGATTAATTCGGTCAAATGTCCACCTTTAACTGTAATGCACAATTGAGCTCATTCCTATAACAAAAGTCTTCTAATTCTTGACAGATGTTTCAGCTGCTGCGTGGTCTGATAGTAAAAGCATAAACATTTTCTTTGAGATAGTCTCATTATAAGAACTGTCCGATCTGGTGACCTGGAAGGCCATACTAAATTATTAAATCGAAAAATTAAACGTGCATGGAACGTGTTCACCATGACCATTGTCTGTCTGCAACAATGCATATTCGCACCGTCCCGTTGAAACCGCATACCCTTCAATCTAAGTTCGTCTAATGGGGTTACAAAAAGTTCTCCAGCATCGTTCTATAACGCTCGCCATTAACCATGCAGTGCCTTCATCGTCCTCAAAAAAATACAATCCAATTACACCTTCTCCAAAACTCCAGTAGAGCCAGGCGACGTGGATGATTTCGGCGAAACTTTCGCCGTGTCGAAATAACCGACTCATTGATTTTTAATGCACAAATTATAATGTCTTCACATTCTTGTGGTGTGCGTCGGTACCTAATTAAACTTGAATATATACACTCCATAACTATAAAAACAAAATTGACGAGAAACGCGCGATGACAAAATGGTGGCCATGTCAAATCGCGTAATTGATTATGGCTTCCCTGTATATACCATGCGACCAGTAATTAATAGAACATCACATAACAACATGAATAAAAACATATAAACACTGACAGTGCTTTCTGCGCATGAACAGGTTATAACACCAATTACAGAAGATGTTCTGCTCGCCAATTGCATAAAGTAATGAAATAAAACAACAAATATATCCATACCGAAAAGCAAGGTAAATGCGAAAAAACGAAACTAATTAGATCACTCTAGGCAATGCGACTACAAATCAAACGAATACATGTAACTTGTGGACTATATACACTATATGAACTACAAAAATGGATACCAAACGTAAAATAAAAAAATACTAATCGCTAACAATAAAACAAACCCTAAAGGCAAAAGTCCCCGATTACAATCTAAAACACAATACCAGTATCTACCTTATTATATGGTAGAGCATGCTGGATAATAAGGGGGTACAGAATTTATCGGCTACAGAAAGGCTTTGAGAAAAACCCCGAGTACCCCAGTGGTAAGAGGGCTATACTCGTAATGCGAAGTCCTCGCTTCGAACCTTGCGATAGGCAGAAAATTTTCTGTAATTCCTAAGGTCGGTATCGAGCTAGGTAACCATTCGACGTTGGGTTACAATTAACGGCGCTTCTCCTAACCACTGGCTGACCAGGAGAAGTAACAAGACCAGACCCAACATCATTCATACAATTAAGTCAAGTAGTGAAAATACAGAGAGCGAATGTAGTTGAGGGGAGCGGGAGGAGCGTGATACAAGTCGCAGTCAGACCCATCACCTTCAATTAATCCTGAATGTATGAATGGCAACGTCGACAGCGTAAGGTAAAAGAGGAATTCATAAAGAAAGATAGACAGAAAGGCTTTGAACACAATAGAACAGTAATTAATATTTCAAGGATTTAAGGGTTAAGACAGTGTAGAACCTAAATACCCGAAAAGGCAAGAATTACTGTAAAAATCCACGAAAATACAAACCCAATAGCAATGAAAATTGGGGTATAAAATTAAGTGGCGCAGGATAAAATGCAAATAGAGATAGACGGCCAAATAATCGAAGAATCAAACAACTACATTTATGTAGATCATATAATTAAAATAAAAACCAGAATTCAGATAGAGGAAATAGAGAGACGACTAAAACAGCGTTGATCGGCGTTTAGAAAGCTACAGTATACAGCGTGATAATTTTATCTCGTAACAAGTAGGTAGGCTACACCTCTAACATGAAATGCATAGTTAACCTGTCTTTTAGCTACAAATATTTGCTTTACCTTAAGAATCTTTCGGACAGGCAAATTTCAACCACTGTTTTGTCAAAACTTATCAAACTTCTGTACAGGGTTGTTTATTTGTATAGATTCTTGTGCTAATAACAATCAGTTTCAGTGTATTCTAATAGCGAAAAGACGTTCATGACGTAGATTTTGAGAAAATGCAGAGAGGCGGCGGACTTAGCAGTACGATGATATACAGAAAGATACCCGAACAGACCCCTTCAATCACATAATGCGTTTAGGAAAGAAATTTGCGCAAATGTGGAGCCAAGCCAAAGGTGAGACAATGACGTATCACAACTGCAGAAGCTGAAGCGGTGAGTCATCGAACCAGTAACTGGTAATCCCCATATAATGAGTTGCAAAAACTGTAGGCTTTAGCCAAAATTCAGTATTTAACATTTTAAAAACAAACCGGTTTAATCCTTATCACATTACTGCAAGATCTTACCGAAGATGATTACCCACGTCAAGTAAATGTCTGCCAATTTTAGGAAACGAAGTTACTACTGATCTACTACTTTTAGGAAATGTTATATTTTCTGACGAAGCAACATTTAACAACAATGGGTGTATAAATATACACAATTGCTATTTCTGTTCGCAAGATGTAGATTATCTTGGATTTTATTGTTGGTCACCACTTCTTTGAGAGCTGTTTAAATGGGAAAACGTATTTACATTTTTTAGAACTTTAATAAACGTTCCTCTTCATGTTAGACAGTGTATGTGGTTACTAAATGACGAAGCACCTGCCCACTTCCATAGAATTGTAAGAAACTACCAAGATGAAACCTTCCATTACACACTAATTGCATGAGGTGCAATTCATCCTTGGCCTCCATGCAGTACGGACTTGATTCTGTTAGATTTCTTTTTGTAAAGTAAAGTAGAAACGACGTCTACGAAACACAGAAAGATTTAAGTGAAAGAATTATTGAATCACGTAGGTCAATCACACATGCTAGCTAGTGTTAGAAATTTCCTTTTACAGCGAATTTTGAAAATTGATACTGTAAGAATAGCTGGTCGAAGTTGGACGAGACAGCCGAGGAGTAGACAAAAACTGAAGAAATGCTGGGGGCCAACACTCAGCATTGAGTGAAATGCAAGCTGTAAAAGAATAAGAAGTAGAACATAGCGATGAAAGGACCGAATTAAAAATAACGGTGATAACGTAACTAACAGAGTATTAAAATAATGTAAAGAAGAAGAAGAATACCTGTATATTATATAAATATTATACATCAATTCAATATTCAACTGAAATTCTTATACTTAACTATATTACATACTTACCTGTACCTCGAAGTCTTCAAACCGCTTCCTTGCTGTTCTTATTAACACCTCCATCTGTTCTTCGTACTGCGTCTTCTTCTTGGGATAGTAGACGTTTCTCCTCATTTTTCTTTAGTTTCGTTCGTTCTTAATTGATTTATTCGCTATTTTCTGCTTATTACAAAAACCGACAACAACAACAAATATATACCTACCGGCCCTTCCTTTCTAAACATTTTTTTTACATTCCCCCCTCCCCGGAACCGCTTCGCATTACTTCAGGGGGTGCGGGCGGGCCTTACATACTAGACATTCATGCAACATACACCCTAAACTTAACTAAGGAAAATACGGTGGTCGGGTCAGCAGGGATTTGACTCTGCGGCCGATTGAGTGGCATTTCACTGTGACCTCAACTGACAACGCTTGTTAGCACTTCCCCATCGAGATCCCTTCTCATTCTAAATACTGGATTTTTTGAATTAACCACATTATGATGGAGTCACAACCACGTCACGAATTTGTGAACATTACAAATGGTAAGTTTATGAAAAGGTATTACCTATAGTTCGTCAAAGAACATGCATAACCTCACATTATTCTAAAAACTAGGAAGCAGTGTGGTGGGCTAGCGTGAGTACTGGTCAAACAGTATTCAAAGTCTTCGCTCACACTTTGCAACCCGCGGTGCCTCGGAGAGTATCTAAAAGCCCCCCTGGGTTAATGCACCACGTCACTAACAACTTTACACGGGGCTAAAGTGACAACAGGGTGCGGATTATCCTTCGGGTATCCCCGCAATCATTTCGCATACGTATTTTTTTAAATTAAAATACTCCAAAGAATATTCGTTCTACAGTAGCTCTTGCTGGATTGTTAAAATACTAGCTGGCTTTCTCGTTTTAAGTCTGCGTTCTTCGACGTCTATGAAGCCAGAAACATAACTATTCATACCTGCTTCTACCACTGACCCAGTGCAATGTTATCATCTAATCAATAAATCATATAGTGCTTTCAAAATTCATGTTTAAAATTAATTACATTTTATATTTAATGGAAAATGTAAGTAGCTGTGTGTTAAGTTTATTATTTGATGACGTAGGTATTTCCGATTTAACCAAACCCTCAAACATTTTTAAACGAATTCTAACATAAACTTATCGTTACAAGAGTGACAATAAAAGCTAAAAATGAGACATAAAGAAGAATTTAGTTTAAATAATAGCGATAGACAAATTTAGTTGCATACAAGCGATTTATCTTATATCTACAAGTCTTTCTCCCTAATACTCCATTTTATTCTATTAATTACTGCATTGTAGTGTTTCCTGTTTTCCGCCTCCTTTTTGTTATGGCTTTAATTTACCATTTCCATTGAAGCCTTCTCTTCTTTAATTTATTTCCACCTCTAGCTTTATTTGCATCTCCGTTATTATGTTTACCACCTCGCTATACCCCTCATTCGTCTGTTGCTTCTTGTCCCTTACCATTTTATATTAAGGTGGGGATATAATTAATCTATTTCTGGCTGTTGCTGTTTTATTTATTTTGTCCTTAATTAAGTCTTTTCAAATCTACTCCATCTTGCTTTCTTTATCCTTCATACACACTTCTCTTAGTTTCTCGATATTTTCTATCAACAGCCCTTACCACTTCATGTTACTATTTTTCCTGTTGTTTATAAGTTTATTACTTTGTTTATTCCCTCCACTGTTCTTTCAACTTCTTTTCCTGTTACTTTGTTAACTTGAACATGGTCCATGTCCAACCACTTTCCTTTTAGTGTCTTGAAGCTTCCCATATTTTTGATCTTTTTCCTCTCGTTACTCCCTACTTTCATCGAATCACTTTCTTAATTTGGAAATATTGCCATCTGCGAGATATCTTGAACGCATCTAAGTCCACCAATCAACCAACTTGTTTAATTATTAGTACCATTTTACTTCATTCTCTTTCGTCTGTTTCTCCTGTCGCTCCTATGCTTCGTATTTATCTCTCCCTTCTAAGTTTTCTAGAGTTTACTGCCCAATCCATCTTTCTTCAAAGGTGGCAAAGGTGTCCATTTACTACTTTTACTACTTTCATGAATTTCTTTTTGTTGGTATTTGTTCTGACCTTCCGTCGATCTTAATTTTATAATGCCTGTAACATCTCCAGGAGCGTATCTAAACTGGTTTTATTTCATTTTCATAGTCTTTGCCTCTTATCGATCTGAATACCTTTCTTCCTCTTTTCTCGGTACAGCTACTGCTTATTTATTTAATTTCTGTCTTACTTTTATTGGTATCTATTTCTGCATTTAACAATGTATTCCAGTAAGTACGAATATTATTTTGACCTTAATAAAAAAGAGTTTCTTTCCGTGCTACAATTACAATTCATCAACAATTTTTTTTCTTATTATTCGCTATAAGTAAGAAAACAATTTTGTTTTTAATAACACATCTTATAAAGAATTCTTGTGCTCTCAAAGCGTTCCCTCGACCTTCCAGGAAAATAAAGCAATATCTGTTCCCGCAAAGGCAAAGACTACATTCTCAAATATCTAAATGTCTGTGTCATGCGGTCCTGTAGGTATTTCTGGAATTTTGCTACCCTTGCATGTATTACATGCGAACTGGACTAGACATGACCCTGGATCCTATAAAAGTAGCGGTTTAGAGGGATGCTTTTACGCAACTATACGGACCCTACAGACGCAAAATCGTATTACACTATAAATAAATAGTTCGCATTTATTCGAAATTGTTGCACTTCTGAATGTATTACGTACACAGCTCTTCTTCTAAATGTTGCGTTAAAAAAGGAATGCAGTTTGAAAACCTAATCAAAAGTTAGAGTGCGCTAGAATCACATTATCCAGGTTTAGAGAATTCCTTGACACTGGATATTATAGAAATTTAAAATTGTCACTAATTTAACTATGTGATATCAAGCAAGATATAATTTAATCAGTCAAATTTAATATACGTGTGAAAGTGAGATGTCAAAAAATTAAAACCTGCAGGGCAAGAAACAATATTATGTATATTGCTGTATTACATAGGGCTCTAATGGAGATAACTTAACTTATTTATAAATTTAGTAAAACTATATTTTGCTACACTGTGCAGAAATGAATTGCTTAACCACATTTGGATCGATGTTGGTTTGGCAGCGTAATGCGATGTAAACTTGGATTCTAGGCCTCAGGTTGTTTTAATTTGATCATAATCATGGTGATAAAGGTGTAGAGGAAAGTTTTCAGTCTTAGTTGTCTATTCTTGAATTACAAGTATCAAAATATGAGTAAAATTGTTATCAAATTGACAGTTACATTTTTTTTGTAATTTTGTTGAACTTTAACTTTTCTTCTGAGAAAAATATGTTTATAGTAATGTGCTAGTGTATGCAAAGAAGCTACTTGTTATAAATTTACTTGAAAATTAATGTAAAAATATCTGTGAATTTCTAAGTGCATTTTCGAAAGTATAACACGTGAGGTATCAATATGTTCATGTTTTAATGTGTAACACAGTGGTGTTTTTCAAATAAAGCGTTAATATTTGAGCACATCTTAGAAGTGTTTTAATAAACATACGGCCGAGATTTTGCGTTAATTTCGACAAAATAGGAATTTCGTCGTAAAATGGAGTAAGCGTCCCTCGATTGTAGATTGTTTTTCAATCGTCTTCTGTTTAAAGATTGGTCAACAATTGGAATGACAAGAAAACATAAATGTCAGAGTCATCCGATTATAACTCCACATCTACAAGATATAATACAAAATAAGTATCAATTTTAATAATATAATTTAAATAAAAGTGCTTCGTTGCATTGATATTAAGCAGGAACTCCATCACAAAAGTTTATGATAAAATCGAATTTGGAGGTTATAGTATAATTATTAACAGCACAAGTTCTACGATCAACTTTATGGATTATTCCAATAAAATAAATTAATGGAAAAAGGATCTACTTACTTGTTATTGTTGTTGTAAAGTTTAAATTAAATAAATACCATTCTACTGCTTCAGTTGCTTCTAACACACTTATAGAACACGAGTTGCTGCCGTCATTTTTCGTAATTTTATCCACGTGCCACACGAGCGAGGTTCGCGCCAACGTGAGAATTTTTGAAATTCATGATTGCGAAGAACCCTTCAAGGTCAAGTCTACATTCCTCCATGCAAGAGTAACCAAGGTGGGTTTTTAATTGACCAAGCAAATTTTATGGAGTCTTAAAGAAGTGATATTTATTTGTTTAAAGTTGTTAATTATTAATTAATCAAGTTATAAGTCACTTTGTTTCATGGAAAAGAAAGCACTGATAATTCGGTTTTGAATTTTACGATATAATTCCTAAATGTTCAAATGTTCTTGTCTTTCCTGTGCCTTTTAAGTGTATACCTTGCCCCTAGTTTTCGAGCCTACACAGTTTGCTCCAATTATAACAGTGACTCTGAGATCATCGCAGGTTGGTGCACAACTTATTTGGTTTATGTGTTAGTTAAGCAATGTATAGATAGATTCATTTATTATTGGATTCTTAGATAGAATGAGTTATCTTGATTACAGTTTTGCTGTTAATAGACGCTCAATGTATAAGTTTGTTTCAACTAGAAATGCATTTTATCGCATGCTCAAGCTTAAATAGTTAAATAAACAAATTGAGAAGTATAAGTTAGCTCACAGCAATTTATATACAGGGTGTCTCAGAAAAATGGGCCAGCGTTTAGTTAAAGATTCTTTAGAAAAAATAATCCGATTAAACTAATATACCTTAG